>CAUYRH010135388.1:0-20626 GCA_963574655.1 Perodicticus potto | reverse complement strand
ATCAGGAAGTGACAGGACAAAGGTGGTCTGCTGCCATTTCATCAGAAAGGCCACTGTAGAGGAAGCTTCTACAAGTTTATCCTTCCTTACCTTGAACAATCCCAGAACTGTTGCTAATCGACAAGACAAACTTTTTTTTTTTACAGAGTCTCACTTTGTTGCCCTGGGTAGATTGCCGTGGTGTCACAGCTCACAGCAACCTCCAGCTCTTGGGCTTAAGCAATTCTCTTGCCTCAACCTCCCAAGTAGCTAGTACTACAGGCACCTGCCACAATGTCCAGCTATTTTTTTGTTGTTGTTGCAATTTGCCTGGGGCTGGGTTTGAACCTACCACCCTGGGTATATGGGGCCGGCACCCTACTCACTGAGTCATAGGCACCACCCTAGACATTCTCCTTAACCAAACGTCAAACTTTCATTAGACACTTTAAAAGGTGTCATCAAACACTCTGCTTCCCCATTGGTTCCAAGGATTCTTTGTAGATTTTGAATCAATCTAACTTGATATATGATTCAAGAAATTCTGTGCTAGAATTCATTTATATTTACTTAAGAAGAACCATTTATAAAAGATAGATTTACAGCACCTAAAAAGACTTTACTAGATGTAATTCCTTTGAGCTTACAGAACAAGCCATGGACTGCTTAAATTTCTGCTTGCTAATAATTATCTGTATAGTCAAATTTGGTCTGGGACTTTCTTCCATTATAATTTGGTAGTGAGTTTTCAGACAAGTAACTGACCCTCGCTTACCACTAATTAATTAGACTGTTACCATTACTTACAACCACAAAAAAAAAGAAAAAAGGAAGAGACAGTTGTTAGTATAATAGTAGTTGTGCTTTAATCAACTAGATTAGCTTTCACCATAAGTAATGTGGCAACACAGAGCTGCTTCAAGCCTGCTTTTAGATTTTCAAGAACAAAAATATTTCTAGATAATATAAAAAAAAAAACCTAAATTGATATCAGAGGAGCAAATGACCATGTGGTCAGCATCTAAAATACAGTGTTCATTTAATGATATGATCTCACAAATTCTCTGTTAAGAATTATTTGACCCAGCGCTAAAAAGTTCAATGGATACAGTGTTAGTGTTATTTAATCAATCATCAAGTACTTTATTCATTCTTTTCACTAGAAACTTGGAATATTTCCTACCAGAATTTTTATTTTGCCAAGGAAAGGGACTTATATAAAGGATTTTTCCCTTAGTCTTTATACATATACAACTGAATTGGAGAGACTAGCAGAGTATCAGAGGATTTTCCTTTCTAAGAATCTGTCAATTTCCTTTAGGCTCTGGGAGATAAACATGATTCTCTGATCCTCAGTGCTCAGTATCATTTTATGACTTGAATTTCTTAGTTTACAAGGAGGTACTAGATTTGAGGACTCATTTAACATATTCAAACAGGGTGGAAAGGTAGTCAGGTTGTTCATTTAACATATTCAAACAGTGTGGAAAGGTAGTCAGGTTGTCCAAGACAGAAAATGTTCTGGGTTAAGAAGCAAACATTGATTTTCCTTTGAATTTGCTTGTCTTTGTCAACTGTGTTTCTTTAAAAATAATATATGAACTATTAGACGATGGATACTATTTCAAAAATTTTAAACATTAATTAATTACATGATTCATTCCATGTTAAACTATGAAAGGAGCAATTAAAAAATCATTATTTGGTGAGTGAACAGCATCTGCTAAAGATGTCCAAATGGATATGAAATACAAGATGGAAAAATCAAGCACATTATGTATGTACAAATGAAATAAGATAATGTTGATCTATGAGAAAAAATGAAGAAAAAAGTGTTATAATAAAAGTTATCACACCTCTTCTCCATACAACTAGAATAATCTCAAATTTTAAAGATACAAAGTAAAAAGTATTATCTTAAAACATTAGAAATAATAATGATTAAACATAGACCTTACATTTTTAAGTTGAAACTTTGAATTTAATGCTACTAGGATGTAAAAGAGGTCTTCAAAGTAATAAATCTTTAAACAAAGATAAAAGGAATACGCAGAGGAATTACACAAAGGCATATCAATTGAACTCAATGGCAGTTATATGGAATTAAAGTAATTGTCTTGCAGACTCATTAAACATTTTTAATTATTTTGACAAATTCTGTGTGTGTTAGGCTGATATCAAACGACTGGGAGGAGTGAAAATATCTTCATAAATACAAATGATTGATTAATTAGTGCTGCTAAAACAAAAACCGAAGTGATATGCATATAAATGAGAAAAATGAAGAAATGTCAGATCATTTACATGGTAAAAGCAGTACTAAAATGACCACATTTTATAGTAATATGCAGGCAATTTGGCATAAAGAAAATGTATGAGGAATAGTAACATCTTCATAACAATCAATCTCGATTTTATGTGTGAACATATTTTAATTATCTCATTTAATTATCACAGCAACACTTACACACATCATTTTTACCCTCATTTTGCAAATAAAGACCCAATTTCTGAGACACATGAACAGTATATATTGTGATCAGAAGTCAATGTCACAGAAAAACAAGGTACAGACCTCATTCAATGTCTTTTAAATTCTGATTAGCTTTTGCTTTAGGATGTTTTGTTTGTTTTGAATTTTCTTTCCCACATTGTAGGAATTTTTTTATTAAATCATGACTGGGTACATTAATGCATTTATGGGGTACAATGTGCTCATTTTATATATGATTAGAATGCTTTCATCAAACTGGTTAACATAACCTTCACCTCACTTACTTATTTGTTGTGTTAAGACCCTTATATTCTACTCTTAATAGTTTTGACATGTACCCTTGCATTGTGCGCATTAGGTAAAGTCCCACCAAATACCCTCCCTCCTCCTGGCCTCCCTCTGCCCCTCTTTTCTCCTTCCTCTTCCCTCCTTTGTGGACTATAGTTATGTTTTATAATTTGTATAAAATTATAGGTGATTATATATTAGTTTCATAATACTATTGAGTACATTGAATGCTTTTTCTTCCATTCTTGAGATTCTTTACTAAGAAGATATGAAGCAAATATCATCCTGATCTCCAAACAAGGAAAGGTCCCAACAAAGAAAGAAAATTATACACCAACATCATTAATGAATATCAATGCAAAAATATTCAATAAGATCCTAGCAAACAGAATTCAACAACACATCCAAAAAATTACACACCATGATCAAGTCGGTTTTATCTCAGGGTTATAAGGTTGTTTCAACATATGTAAATCTATTAATATAATACTTCACATAAGTTTAGAATGGTTTTAATACCTTGTCTGGAAATGCAGTGTTACAGCTTCTAGGTTTCTGCAGAAAGACTAGTATACACACAAGCCTATAGGAAATAGGAAAAACTACTAAACACACCCTCCTTAAATAGTATGTGATTTTTTTTTTACAAAAATGGAGATTATATAATAAATCTGTGTTTAACTTTGTTTGTCCCACCAGACATTTATTCTGCCAAGAGAGAAGGCCAATCCTTTAATCCTCCATGGCCCAGAAGAAAGGCTTTAGATAGATTTGCCGTAGTGATGCTGGCACAGCTAGAAAGTACTACACAGTTGACTGTCCAATGGTGGTCAAGAAAAGGGTCCATAGCAGTTTTTACTGAATTCATTGTTACTGCCAGCATCTATGCTGTATTTTTAAGGAACATAGGAAGGTATTTGAGGACTAACTTCAAAGGCAAACAAGATGCAAATATAGATAAACAGAGAAGAAAACTGATGCACACTCATGATGTCTCTCTTTTACTTTCTCAAGACTTTGTAACAATCAATCCAAATAGCTTAAAGCAAACCAAAGTTGTAAATAAGAATTTTCACTAAGTTCATGTCCCCACAGTAGTTGCATGGTGAAAGTAAAGATAATCAATACTTTCCATTAAGGATTAAAGGAAATTCTTTATCAGAAATGTCTGCCAATCCAACCACAGGGAAAATTCATGTGTGTGTATAAAAATAGATACATGTCTGCGTGTATACATTTGTGTGTCTAAAAATATAGATGCATGTCTGGGAATATGCCTACATAAATTAGATAAGGACCTGACATATTTAGAGAAATAACTAAGACTCAGAGATGAGATGTCAGGCACTTAAGGAAAGGACATGATAAACAGTTTTATTGGATATCCAAAAATATTAGATGGAAATCACTTTGGTTGAGATTATGTATTTTAAATTTCCATAATATCCAATTTTAGTTATATATTTTCCAAAGAATTTAAGGGATCTGGGGAGCATTCAGAGCACCAAAATGTAAATGATCATGAATTTAACACTATGTCTTAAGTAAAAAAAAGTATAGGAAATAAACTTGTATAATTTGGCAAGAGAAGAAAACAAGTTGTAAACACTGTATTTGAAAGATATGAAGAAAAAGAAGTAAAAATAATTATTTAATATAGATAATAGCAATATACTATAATCAGAAAAATAAAATATCAAAAAGAAAAAAGTAACTATGATGTTAGTAAAAAGAGAAAGTAAATAAAAAGCAATTTTCAATGTAGTAGCTTTGATCCATTAACATTATTGGTGAAATATTAAATTGACCTATTAGCTAATGATCATTGGGCAGAGCTTCAGGATTAATTACAATTATAATAACAACAACATAAATAGCTAAAATAATTTAGAAAACACTATCACAACTCAATATTTATAATAACCGTGATATAGATATTATTATCTCTATTTTAATATGAAAACACTGAGATAAATGTAGATAAAATGAGAATAATAATGCCTAAACAATCCATTATGAAATTATTAAACATATATACATTTTATAGATTAGATATTAGAATAGCTACTAATCTATAAATTAACACCAAATGTACACTGTAAGAAATACAATAAATGATTGCTATTTTGGGTTACTATTAATAACTTTACAAGGTAGTTAAAATGCAAAATTACTTTAAAATAAATATTTTCATCAAATAGATTTGTTTGTAATTAGATTAGGTGTATATGTTTATAAATAGCTGGTTTTGTAATTTACACCAGAGAACTAACATTACTTATTCTTTAAGTATCTTTGTAATTGTTATCTATGGACCAAGTCACCAATTAAAACACTTAGTATTTATTACTGTATATGTTTCAGGGTGAGACCCCTGTTAGGCCCTGGGGATATAATCAATACTAAGGCAATTAAGACCTGTGCTATCATAGAATATACCTCTAGAGGGGAAGGAAAAGATAATAAACAAACTGTATGTACATATATTAGTTAGGGCTCTCCAGAGAAACAGAACCAATAAGATAGACAGACAGAGATTTATTTTAAGGAATTGGCTTATGCAATTAAGAAGGCTGGCAAGTTAAAAATGTGCCATGTGGGCCGGTAGGCTGGAAACCCTGCAAGAGACAACGCCTTTCATTTAGTGCAAAGATTGTCCCGCCGTAACCCCAGGAGTTGGGGGAGCAAAGCACTAGGAAGAATTCAAGAGTTCAAGTTCAAGTCTAAATAAAGGTATCTGCTAGAACTTTTCTCCAGCTCTGTGAAGAGCGGGAAGGAGAAAGGGAGGGTTACTTTGGCCAGTTCTCTTTAGATCCTTCCATCAAATCTGTTAGACCCACCTGTATTATGAAGGCCACTCTGCTCTCTGATTCAAAGTCCACCAGTTTAAATGATAATCTCATTCCCACTAAACACTCTTATAGAAATATCCAAAATAATGTTTAACCAAGTATCTGGGCATCCAGTGGCCCAGCCAAATTGTCCATCATTTTTAGTTAAATAATGTGATCCAAAATTTCAAGATGTGAGTCATGGTTAGGAAGCACCCTCTTGGAAGTTGCTATTTAAGCTAAGATCTGAATGAGAAGTAAAAATGAGAGAGTAAATCCAGAATCAGAACAAAGCCCTGTGTGACTAGAGTTCTGGGGCCCTAAGGATATCAGATTTACCAGATTGGATCAGAAAAAGGTCATGCAGACTATGTTTAGCAACATAAATTTAATGTCGAATGGGCTGGAAAGCTTCTACATGACTCCAGGCTGTGGAAAGCTGATAAATCCAACAAATCAGTATTGGCCCGGCAGGATTCCCCTACATAAATCATTCATATTATTTTAAATAATATTTCTCTGTATATGATCAGTAACTGGCAACATACAAATATTTATTGAGTACTAGTTAGATTCCACTGACTATTAATCACTGGAGAATCAAAGAATAATAAAACATCTCCCTACTTCTCAGTACATTTCAATCCCAAGCATAAAAATAATGTAAAAACATAATTTTACCTTTATATTTATTATCTATACATAAATTTTCTTGTAGTGTGGGAAGCTTCTGAGTTATAAAAGGAATTACTAATTTTAGGGAACTGTTAGTGAATTTATATGTGCAGGTAAAACCAAACATAGACGTATTAACAGCCTAAGTATATTTTTAACTTTATTGATGAGAATTTTAGGGCATTGTGTAAGGCAATGAATTTTACTAGCCATGAATATCTAAACAGGACAACAGTTCTCTACCAGTGTAATTTAAATTAAATTATACTCATAATGAACTAAGCTCAAACACAAACACAACCTGAAAAATTAGGTAACAAATTCTCCCTTTAAATCAAACAGAAGCTTGTTTTCATTTTTTTAATGTTTCAGTTTAATAAATGTTATATTAGTAAGAATAGACTCAAGTGTTTTAAATCTCCATTTTATAGATACTATCCTATTTGAATAGGTGATAAATACATCATAGATATAGCTATAGATATAAATATTTATTTATTGACCACAATACATTGTAAATGATCCTTTTTTGTTTATGGCTGTCAGATCAACACTTTCCTATTACTGTGCATTTCATATCTAAATTCTGAATCACTACAGAAACAGGATTTTAATTCCACATTCATAATTTCTACTGAATATTCATACAAATTGCTCTGAAAATTCTCTCATTAAAAAAGACCTGACTAATAGTCCTTGTAAAGCACCTTAAAATATGAACCTTGTGTAAATGCTAAGTAGCATTTTTATTAGTGTTAAACATTAAACAATAGCAGAGGGAGTAATAAATTGGGATTTATGGCATGCCCAAGGAACAAAAATATTTTTATAAGAAGCATCAAAGGACAGTAAAAGGAGATTCAAGGAAGCAAAGCAATATGATTCCACAATGCAGAAAAATGAAATGTAAAGCATGCCAGAATTTATTCTGAGATAATAGTCTAGTATAAAACTTTAATGCCAGTAATAATGATTAGAATAATAATGGTAGTCATGAAGAAAGACATTTAGCTATTTGAAAATGAAGGCCCAGTAAAGGGCAACCCAATCAGATTGTCAGTCACCCACTGTTAATAATGAGAACAGTCTAGTATTTGAGGTTTTCTTCTAGGAGACAATGGACCATGCAGCAATTTGACACACTGCACCAACATGTACTACAAAATAACCTTTTCATAATCCTCATCTTAAAATATCTAATGGCTCCCCACCTGTCATCCTTAACTCAACCTGCAAAAGTAATCTTTCTTTCTGAGGAACTTCATCTATGTTAGTCACAAGCAGTTCAAGTTTTCAGATGGTTATATACATTCAGAGAGTGAGTTTTCTTTGCCCTCTTTTTGTTCCTAGACAACAATTACCCACTGGCAATGGCCAGTTCCTCCAGAAATTTCAAGGTAAGAAAGATACTTCATTTGCATTTGTTATGATGCTGAAATAGAAACCTAGAGTCAGAATCTCTGGCTGTCACTAAACCTCTGGCACAGATTGAAAGAAATGCAAAAGATCCCACTGAAGTATTTAAAGACTGAGGCAACAAAGTCCACCCCTCACTTCCATGAATGACCATTATCTGTGCTCTCAAAATTAATGCCTTTTAAAAATCAAGTACATGGCCATATCATCAAATGCCAAGTTCTCAGTAAGAAAATTTATTCAGGTGAGAAAAAACAAATGACCCCATTGAAAAGTGGACAAATGATGTGAACAGATATTTTTCAAAAGAAAATATACAAATGTGCAACCAACATATGGGACATAAGGGTCAATACCACTAATCATCAGGGAAATGCAAATGAATCCACAATGAGATATCATCTTACTATAATGTTCATTATTTAAAAAGTCAAAAATACAATAGATGTTGGTGTGGATGTGGCAAAAAGGAATACATGTACACTGTTGATAGGAATGTAAATTAGTACAATCTCTATGGAGATCAATACAAAGATTTCTAGATAACTCCAAGTAGATGTACCGTTCAGTCCTCAAATCCAAACACACAAGTTATGTTTATTATAGCACAACTAACAATCACAAAGATATGGAATCAACCGAAGTGCCCATCAATTGATTAGTCAATAAGGAAAGTATGACACTAGACAGCCACAGGAAAGAATGAAATCACATCCTTTGCAGCAATGTGGATAGCCTGAAAGCCATTACTTTAAGTAAAGTAACTCAAGAACAGAAAAATAAATGCTACGTATTCTCCCTTATAAGTGGGAGATAAACTATGGCTACACAAGAATACATAGAGTGGTAAAATGGACATTGGATACTCATAAGAGGGAAGGGTGGTAGGAGGTGAGGGATTAAAATTTATCTATAGGGTATAGTGATTAAGGTAAAGGTACATAATCCCAGGGCCTATCACCATAAAATATACACATGCAATGGAATTCTAATTAATTATAATTCTAATTCAAACTGTACTAGATTTCTTTTATTTAAAAGAATTTAAAAATTAAAATTCCAAAGTCTCACAGATTCCCTCTTACTGACCTTGTATCAGGACAGAACTAGTTCATGCTTACAGGCTATTTAGACTTCAATGATGAGAAATTGGAATTTTGTTTCTTCCCATAGCAAAAAGTCCCTAGGCTCACAAACAAATGTATCTATCTATACCTGATACAGAAGTTTTCATGATTCCCACATGAATATTTAACATAGTAGTAATACACACACATGCACACACAATGATTTTAAAACTTGTCCTTAGCAATCACCATTGTATACATATTACATACATATAAACATGTAAGTATTTAAATATTCCCATTTAAGTACTTGATTATATTTTAAGATTGTCATATACAAGAATTATATCTGTCACTCATTTTATATAAATTATCCAAAAAGTTATATAACTTCTCAATGAAGCTTAAATAGCATTCATTTTGGAGGTTTACATATAATTATCAAGTATATGTATTAAGAGTAATTCTGATCAAAGTTCTAGAGTTGTACTGTGTATAATTAGCATATGTAATGCCTTCACATGTGTGTTAAAATATATATTTATCAGAGGAAGGCATTTCCCAAAGAGGTAATTATAATAAATACCTACATTTAAGAAAAGAAAGATTACAAATAAACAACCTAAGTTTACATCTTGAGGAACTAGAAAACAAGAACAAACTAAGCCCAAAGTTAGAGGAGGGTTTTATTTCTTAGATGCAAGAAAGTTTCAACATAATTAATCAATCAATATGATATAGCAGATTAACAGAATGAATGATAAAAATTACATGACCATCTCAATATATGCAGAAAGGGCATCTGACAAAATTCAATATGGTTTCTAATAAAAATTCTCAAAAATTACACATAAAAGAAACTTAACATAAGAAAGGCAATATATGGAAAGCTCGTGGATAATCATATTCACTGGTGAAAAATTGAAACCTTTTTCTGTAAGATATGAAACAAGGCAAGGATGCTTACTCTAATATTCAACATAGTACTAAAAGTCCTAGCCAGAAGAGTTAGGCCACAAAAAGAAACAAATGAAAGATAGGGACACTGAAAACCATGAAATACTGATAATAGAAATTAAAAGACTTTGTGATCATGCATTAATGTTGTTGAAATTTTTACACTACTCCAAGCTACCCACAGATTCAGTACAATCCCTATAAAAATCTTGATGGTGTTTTTAATAAAAATATTTTTAAAATCCCAAAATTAACGTAGAACTAAAATGACCCTAAATAGCCCCAATGATTGTGACAAAGAAAAATCAGGTTTTGAGGTCTCAAATGTCCTGATTTCAAAGCATATTATAAAGGTACAGCAGTTCAAATAGTATGTTATTGGAATAAAGACAGCTACATAGAACAATGAAACACAATAAGAGACATGTAGTTATCTGATCCACAGTACAGCATGGGATTCTTAATCCCAGGGTCATGGGTTTGAGCCCCACGTTGGGCACCAAATAGGGGTACTTCCCTGGGGGCAGGGTCCATTAAAACCTGTGGATCTGGTTGCAACCAACTGAAGAAATAAAATGTTAGAAATGAGGAGTAAGAAAGAGACAAGACACGCTGAATAGAATTTTCAAAGGTGGGAACTCAAGGGACCACTGGCCACTTGTGGGGTTCTGGCAGTGGCCCCAAGTGTCAGTTCTCTACTCAGCTTTTATTAAAAGCTATTTGCTCATTAGCCCAAAGGGTAAGCTGAGGAAGAGAACAAAGATGCCAGCAGTTTTTCTGAGTGAGCATATCAGCTCCTATTGTTTCTATAATCATTAACTTTAAGGTTCTGAGCAGCCTTGAGAAATACAGAACCTGAGCCTTCTGTGGGGCAATAAGGGGATATGCACTTGTGCCCATATTTCAGGGCTCGAGCTGTTCCCTTGATCTCTGGCCCAACCAAATACAAATCTCCACAATGGGTATTTGCTTTGACTATTTACTGGGCAGGAAATGGCCTAGTTAATGTTCTTTCCAGGCCTTGCCACAGCATCTTCTGTGGTCATTATTCCTCAGAGTGTTTACAGACCAAGCAGGGGTATTAGTAAGCTACATCCCCAATAGGCCAGAGCTCTAGGAAAAGCAGAAAACTTGCTGAGATAAGAAATTTAGCAGCAGCTAGTTTAAAAGTAAACTAGCTGACTTTCCTTTGTTCTGACTCATTCAGCTTACTTTTTAACTTTTTGCATTTTCTAGGGGGTGTTTTCCCTTGCCGGAAAGGGGTCTTCAGTTCCCATTCTGCCTGCAATATGGAAAATATATATATATGTACTTTTTCTTTTTTTTAGAGACAAAGTCTCACTTTATCACCCTCAGTAGAGTGCTGTGGCATCACACAGCTCACAGTAACCTCCAACTACTGGGCTTAGGCGATTCTCTTGCCTCAGCCTCCCAAGTAGCTGGGACTACATGTGCCTGCCACAACACCCAACTATTTTTCTGTTTTGCAATTCGGCTGAGGCAGAGTTTGAACCTACCACCTTCAGTATGTGGGGCCAGCGCCCTACTCGATGTCGATTAAAATATAACACAAAATGAAAATAAGATGAAAGTTTTTTTTCTATCTCCTTTCTTGCTAAGAACATTGATGTGATGATACTATATCTAAACTACAGTGGTTTTAAAACCACTTGCAAGTAACAAGCATAAGATGAAAAGGTAATATGGAGATAGGTGGGAGGATGCCTGAAAAGAGCTTTGGCCTGAGATGAAACTTTAAACTGGTAAATAATCCTGCATCTGCTCATCACAAACATCCTTCATTACGGAGATAATGAACATCCCTAAGATTTAACTCCTTGTAAATTAAATCTTCTCACTTTCAACAGAATACATCTGAAAATGATACAGCATCTCAGTCAATAATTTAGATAAAGAACTACTGGGTAAAGTCAAAGGAAGAAAATCATAAAGAAAAGAGCAGAAAATTATGTAATAGAAAATGAATAAATAAGAGCAATAAAATCTGAAACTAATGCTGCATTTAAGTAAAACAGACAAAATTCTAGGAAATTCAGTCAGTGAAATCTGTACTTACCCAAATAGGAATTAATAAAAATATTCAGAAAGTTTCATGGCAAGATTAACCTACAGAAAATCATCTGTATTCCCATAATTTGGCAAGAAATAATCAGTAAAATGTTCTTAGATATGAAGTCAACAAAAAATATTGAGTATTAAGGAATTGAAATAGCAAAATGTATGTGAAGACCTTTCATAGAGAATGATACAAAAAATGTAATTGAACGCTATAAAAGGAAATAGAAAGAAACAGAACTACATTGCTTTTTATACATGTATGGAAAGTTTCAAGATCATTAAGATTCAATTATTTATACATTCAAAGTTGTACATGAAAATCACAAAGTAATGTTGTATAATATTAACTTAAAGTGACCCCCCACTCATTCTTCATGTTTGGGCTCTAATGCTCAGTTCTTGCAACAATGTCTTTCTTGACATCTCATACAAAGGTAATTGAATCTCCCTTTTATAGGGTTGTGAACTCTTAGGACTTTCTTGTCTTAGTATCCATCACTGCTGTAACTATTCATATGTGTTTATTTGTGTGGGTTTTTTGATTGAGAGGTAGCTTTATGAATTATATGTTTCATGCTAATCCATATATCTCCAACACCAATGAAAGCACCTAGGAAAAAGAAAGCATCTCATAAACATTTGAATAATAAATGCATGAAGACACTGATTTGATTAGACAGATGAGAGAAATGGATACGTCTTTATAAAAGTTGTGTGTAATGGTGAAATGTATGCTAGAATTTTGTAAATACAGTATACAAAGGCTTTCTGTGTGTAAAAAATAATATGAAAAGTAGAACACTTTGGTACTTTTTCTACTAATCCTACTATTTGTAATCTCTCCACCTTTTAAGCCAGTATCTCTGCCTAATTCATTTTGGGGAAGATTCCATGCTCCAATTATCTGTTTGCTGTTCATCACTTTATTCACTTATTTGAGTCTAGCAGATAAGATCTCATTTTTCATAGAGATTTCATTCGCATCACAGAGAATGATGGGCAGAAAAATTAAAATATAATGAGAAAATATCCAATCACAAATCATGATTAAAAAGTGCTTGAATAACATATAAAAATAAACCATACATTAATGTCCTTGAGAAAGACTAGATTATACTGAATAGCCACATAAGGGTTCATTGAGGAGGTGACATTTAAGCTGATATTTTAATATGTACCTCTAAGCTCTTAATGTATTGTGGTGGTTTATAATGTTAGTAGCTGCTTGATAATTATGTGTTAGGTTTAATTGAATATTTATGTAGTCATTTTAAATCCTGATAGCTGCTTGTAGCTTTCTGTCACTAAACTAGGTCAGAAGATAAAAAGTTATCTCTATAATAGTTAAATAACTTACACTGATCATTAAAATTGTAATCAAGGGGAAAGCTATGCCAACTATGACCTACCATCTGGTTGTCCATCTTATGAAATATAAGCAGCGTCCCTCATTTCTACACCCAGGTCCATTGCTGAATATATTTTTACTGGCATTGTTGCTATTATATAAAGTATACCCTTGAAATTCTGAGAAAATCATCCTATTTATCTGATCATGACTTAAAATTATTTTTAAAAGATGTTTTCTAGTTCATTGTACAGATGTGTTCCCTATGTTAGTTTTCTATGTTATAACAAGTTACCAAAAACTTAATAGCTTAAAACAATACATATTTACTCTCTCAGTTTCTGTGGTTAGGGAATCAAATCTTAACTTTTTGGGTTTCCTTCAAGGTAGTCATCTTGACTGGAGGCTCAACTGGGAATGAAGCTAGTTCCAAGGTTGGCCTTAAGGTTGACAGAATTTACTTTTTTTGTGGCTACAACCTGACTAAGTATCCTACTAGATCAATCAGCACTTGAGCATATGATAATAAGGCTCTTTACCCAAAAAAATGGTAATGTGATTTTTAAAGACCAATGGAGACAAAGACCCTAAAATCTATTACTCAGAAGGAAACTTAACACAATGCATCACAAAGTTATATCTCATCTGACCCCCTTTGTCATATTTTATTGCTTAGCAGCAAGTCACAGGCTCCTACAATGTTTCAGGATTACAGGAAGGTATGAATATCAGAATCAAGGGGGCTACTCTAAAATATGGCCATCACAGTATCTCTGTCTATGTTTCTGCTTTGAGATGAATTTTTCATACACCATGAATTTTGTGCTAAACGTTTCCAACACATACATTAGTATAAATAATTATAGCAATAATGATATGGCCAATGTTAAGGTAGTAACATTTTCATACTTTGTCTAGTGTTTTATTTTGGATACACAATGAGTTAAGCAGTATCTGTAACAGTAGCCATATGCTATTTATGTCTAAGAAAACAGAAGCCCAGAGAAGTTATCTTTATTCAAAACCTCATAATCTATAAGTAGTAGAGCTAGAATTTAAACACTGGGTTTTTAGTAATAATTCCAGTACTCAGATTTACCACCTTGCTTCACTGGAAATGACTAGCTTACTCAAATTTAGCAAAACAGGTATAACATTAGGAGGTAAATATATATACTGCCTCCAAAATCGGTGTATCATTTTACCACTTAATGATTGCAGGAAATTAATGAAACTCTATTCTAGCCAAGAAAAGAGTATAATTATCATTTCAGCATTTCTGGGCTACTAGCTTCTATTTTTTCTCCCTTATGGCTTTTCTTAGCTAAATGTATATCATATCTTATCCACAAATGTATATCATCTCTTATCCACTGAATTAAGTTTCCTACTTAAAAATCCTCAAAATAATCATTTGGCATAGTGGACTCAGAACTTAATGATCAGCTCTCCTCTTTCCATTATATAATAAATATTTTAAAATGTGGTAGATGTCTTTGGTATTGAAGATTTTCATGTAATAAACATATTACACTTGAAGGTAATGGTAAAGAGGGTTAATGGTCACCACCTAGATTCAACTCAAATAACTCTCCTCCAAGATATGTTGCAATCAAGCTCACAAAGGTCAAAGGCAAAGAAAGGGTCCTGAAAATAGTAAAAATAAAGACACAAATAACACACAAAGTAGTTCCAGTTTTCCTGACTTCTTGGCAGAAAATCTACAAATCAGGAGAAAACGGGAGAATATACTTAAGGTTCTGAGAAAAATGCCAATAAAGAAATCTGTACTCAGTAAAGTTATTCTTAAAATATATATATATATAAAAACATTCCCAGAAAGATAAAACTTAAGATAATTTATCTCCACCAGATTACAAAACATGTAAAGCCATAAAATTTGTTGGCAAGAGTAAATAGACAAATCCTGAATATTCTAAGTGTGTAAATGTGGTGCCTAAACCATTTATATCTTTAATATGATTGCAAAAAATTATTAAAAGTAATAACTACATTAATTTGACAAGAGACAGGTATATAAAAAGATGTAAAGAAGGACAATAAAAATTACAAATGTGGGGGTAAATGTGGAAGTTAAAGTATAGAGCTACTGTTAGCTTGGCATAAGCCTAAAATAACTTTCTGTGAGTGACAGACATTTTTGTAATCCCTATGGTAACCACAAAACAACAACTTAGATTTGCCAAAAACTAAAAGTAAGAAATCAAAATGTACTACTAGAGAAAACTGCTTAACCTCAAAGAAAGATAGCAAGAGAAGGAGATGAGAAGGAACTAACAAAAACTCAAAAACAAGTAACAAAATGGTAGTAGTAAGATCTTACTTATTGATAACTACCTTATGCCTAATGAATTAAATTCTCCAATTAAAAGACATGGAGTGATTTTATGTATAAATTTTTTTAAAGATCTAACCATATGCTGCTTACGAGAAACTCATCTCACCTGAAAGGACATGCATAGATTAAAAGTGAAAACATTTTGTGTATAAATGGAAACCAAAAGAGAGTTGTAATAACTGTATTTATGTCAGATTAAATACATTTCATCCAAAATATACATAAAGAGACAAGAAAACTTTTATACAATGATAAAAGGGTCATTTTCCAAGAGGATCTAACAATCATAAGTATATATTCATCCAATATTGGGAAACTTATCTATATAAAGCAAATATTAATAGACATGAAGGAAGCAATAGAGTCCCACATAGTAATAATAGGGAATTTAACATACCGTTTTCAGCAATAGAATGAAAAGACCATCTAGATTAAAAAAAAAAAAAAAATCAACAAAAAAACCCAGCAGTCTTAAACTGAACCCTAGATTAAATGGGCATAGTAAACAACATGTAGAGAACACTTTATCCACTAGTTCTAGAATGAATATTCTTCTTACCAACACATGTAACAATTTCCAGGATATGGTATGCCACAAAACGAGTCTCAAAAATTTTTTTAATTAAAATTATATCAGGTATCTTTTCTGACCACAATGGAACAAAAGTAGAATTCAATAACAAGAAGAAATAGAAAACTATTCAAATACCTAAAAATTAAACAACATGTTCCTGAACAACCAATGGGTAAATGAAAAAATTAAGAAAATTAAAAAAAAAAAAATGTTTTATTGTTTCAGGTTAATTGAGACTACAAAGAATTGGGTTACAATACTTACATTTGTTAGGTGAAGTCCCTCTTATAACTGTGCCCCACCCCCAAGAGGTGTGCCATACACCTTAACATTATGAACCAAAATGTAGAAAAAACCTAAATGCTAACCAATCCAGGAATGGATTAATAAACTTGGTATACATATACCATGGGATACTATTCAGTAATGTGAAAAGATGAAGATTTTACATCTTTGTATCAACCCGGATGGAGTTGGAACACATTTTTCTTTTCCTTGGAACACATTATTCTTAGTAAGAATAGAAGAGTGATAATCCAATGTACTCAAGGCTAATATGAAGCCAGTGGATGATCTAACACACACCCACATTAAAAGAAAAACTCAAATCATTCAAATCAACGAAGGAGAGGGGAGAGGAGGAAAGAAGAGAAAAGGTTTTCTCCCACTTAAAATATTTTTTTTCAGACAAAGTCTCACACTATCTCCCTGGATAGACCACTGTGGCATCACAGACTACAACAGCCTCACACTCTTGGGCTCAAGTGATCCTCTTGCCTCAGCACCTGCCTAGCTAGCTTTTCTATTTTTGGCAGAGACAGGGTCTCACTCTTGCTCAGGCCGATCTCGAACACCTGAACTCAAGCAGCCCACTCTCCTCTGCCTCCCAGAGGATTAGATTACAGGCATGAGCCACCATGTCCTACCAACAATTTTAAAATATTTTGAGCTAAATAATGATGGAAACACCACATACCACAAGCTATGGGATATAGTAGATGCAATACTAAGAATGATGCTTATAATAATTGGTGTATACTTCATAAAAATCAGAAGATCACCAATAAACAATTTAATGTCACAGCACCAGAAATTAGAAAAGCAAAACAATCTATACCCATAATAAGTAGATGGAAAAATAATAAAGATAAGAACAGAAATTAAATAAATATGTAATAGTAACTAATAAATAAAACAAAAGATATACAAATGAAAATGTTTCTATAAAAGGTAAACAAATTGAAAAAACCTTAGACTAATTAAGAAAAAACAAAACTCAAATAAAATTGGAGATTAAAAAGAGTCACTTCACTACTTCACTTTACTAGAAATAAAAAGTCATGAAAGACAATTGTAACCAACTATATTATGAACAGAATAAAAAAATCTCAAATAGAAAAATTCTTGGACACACAAACAACTTACCAGAAAGTCATAAAGAATAGTAAATCTGAACAGAACAACAATAATAAATAAAATTGGATCATCAATAAAAAATCTCTCATCAAATAAATCATGGGACCTGATAAATTCACTGCTGAACTCTAAAAAAAACTTAAACAAGAAATAATACCAATCATTTGGCATTTATTCCAAAGAATTGAATGGAGAAAATTGTTCAAAACTATTTTTTGAGGCCAGGATTACCCTAATACCAAAAACAGACAAGAGTATGTTAAAAAAACAAAAAAATGTAAGCTTCAGGCTAATATACCTGATGAACATAGATGCAAAAATCTTCCACAAAATACCAACAAGTGGAATTCAACATTACATCAAAAAGATTATTCACCATCATTAAGTGGGATTCATCTCAGTGAGGTATTTTTGAATATATGCAAATCAATAAATATGATATATCACATCAGTAGAAGGAATGACAAAAACTAAGATCATTTCAATAAATGCAGGAAAACATTTTTAAAAATTCAACATTCCTTTATGATAAAACTCTCAGCAAAGTAGTATAGAAAGAACATACTTCCACATAAAAAAAGCCACATACGACAAACCCACAGCTGACATCATAATGAACCTAAACAGCTAAAACCCTTCTAAGATTAGGAACAAAACAAGGAACCCTACTTTCATCACTTTTATTCAACATAGTCCTGGAAGTCCCAGCTAGAACAATCAGGCAGGAGAAAGAAATAAAGGCATTAAAATTAAAAAGGAAGAAATCACATTGTTCCTAGTTTGAGGTGAATATGATATAATTTATAGAAAACTCAAAGACTCTGGCAAAATACCATCAGACATAATAGATGAATTTGGTAAAGTTGCAGAATACAAAATCAACATAAGAATTTCATTTCCATACACAATTAGTAAATCAACCAAAAAATCAATAAAGCAAAAATAATGAAAGAAACTTTTACAATAGCTACAAAATATAGTAAAATACCTAGGAAAAAATTAACATAAAAGTTAAAAGATCTCCACAAGAAAACTATTAAAAATATTAATGAGATAAATTGAACAAGACATAAAAAATGAAATATAATACAGTGTCGATGGATTAGAAGAATTAATATTGTTAATAGGTTCATACTACCCAAAGCCTTCCACAGATTCCATTCAATCCCTATTAAAATACGAGTGATGTTCCTCAGAGAAGTAGAAAAACAATTCTAAAAAAAATTCTAAGACCCAAAATAGCAAAAGCAATCCTGAGCAAAATAAAATAAAGCTAGAGGCATAACATTACCTGACTTTAAAATGATCAGGTAATGATCATTTTAGTGATCCAAACAGCATTGTACTAGCATAAAAGTAAACAGATCAATGGAACATAACAGAAAGCCCAGAAATAAACCCACACATGTACAGGCAACTTCTTTCCACAAAAATGCCAAGTGCACACCATGAGGAAAGGACAGTGTTTTTAATAGTGCTGGATATGGATATCCAGAAGAATGAAGAATGACGTTGACCCTTATTTCTTACTATATCCATAAATTTATTCCAAATGGAGTAAAGGCTTAAATATAATCCCTACAGTATTAAACTAAACAAGAAAACATAGGAAAAAAGTTCTATGACATTGGTCTTGGCAAAAATCTTATGGATAACACCTCAAATGCACAGGCAAAAAAAAAAAAGAAAGAAAGAAAATATGTGTATATCGAATGACATCAAAATAAAAACATTTTCACAGCAAAGGAAATAATAAACAAAAAAGAGGCAATCTACAGAATAAGAAGATATATTTGCAAACTACACATTTGATAAGGGGCTAATATTCAAAATATATTAGAAGTTCAAACAACTCAATAACAACAACAACAAAAAACCTAATTAAAAATGGAAAAAAAAGACTTCAATAGACATTTTTAAAAGAATACATACAAACATTGTAAAAAATAATAGAAGAGATACAAATAACCTAAACATACATGAAAAAGTGCTCAACATTACTAATCATCAGGAAAAACACATTAAAACTACAATGAGATATCACCTCACTTCAGTCATGATGGCTAGCAAAAAAGTCAAAAGCTAAGAAGTGTTGGTAAGGATGAGGAGAAAAGGGAACCCCTTACACACTGTTGATGGGAGTGTAATTTAGTACAGACATAGTAGAATACAATAATGGAGGTTCCCTACAAATGACAATGGAAGTACGATATAATCCAACAATCCCACTACTGGCTGTACTCAAAAGGAAATGAATTAGGCTGTGGAAGACATATCTCCACCCCTAGGCTTATTGCAGCACTATTCACAATAGCAGAGATATGAAATCAACCCAAATGTCCATCAAAAATGAACAAATAAAGAAAATATGCTATATATATGCAACGGAATACTCCAGTCATAAAAAGAAGAAAATCTTGTCATATGCAGCAGCATGATGAACCCTGAAGACATTAAGTGAATTAAAATAAGCCAGGCATAGAATGAGAAATACCATATGATTCAATCACTTGTGAAAGCTAAAAATTCATTCTCCTAAGTAGAGAAAAGCATAGTGGTTACTAGAGAATTGGTAGAAAAACAGCAAGTAGGAGATGATAAGAGATTGTTCAATGGGCACAAAACTATAGTTAGGAGGAGTAAATTCTGGTGGCATTGCATAGCAAGACCACTAGAGATAAAAATAATGCATTGTATATTTCTAAATAGCCAACAGAGAGTTTTTTTGAATATTCTCACTATAAAGAAATAACATAAGTTCAAGATCATAAATTTTTAAAAATATGATAATTAACCTGTATTGATGGAGCATTATATAATTTACACATGTATTAAAACATTACATCAGGGCTCGGCACCTGTGGCTCAGAGGGCTAAGGCGCCAGCCACGTACACCTGAGCTGGCAGGTTCAAATCCAGCCCGGGCCCGCCAAGCAACAATGATGGCTGCAACCAAAAAATGGCCAGGCGTTGTGGCGGGTGCCTGCAGTCCCAGCTACTTGGGAGGCGGAGGCAGGAGACTCGCTTGAGCCCAGGAATTGGAGGTTGCTGTGAGCTGTGATGCCATAGCACTCTATCCAGGGTGACAGCTTGAGGCTCTGCCTCAACAACAACAAAAAACACATTACATCAGATTTATAGAT
>CAUYRH010135387.1:0-17543 GCA_963574655.1 Perodicticus potto | reverse complement strand
TTCTGGGTAGATGCCCAGTAATGGGATTGCAGGATCAAATGGGAGGTCTAGCTTGAGTTCTTTGAGAGTTCTCCATACTTCCTTCCAAAAAGATTGTATTAGTTTGCAGTCCCACCAGCAGTGTAAAAGTGTTCCCTTCTCTCCACATCCACACCAGCATCTGCAGTTTTGAGATTTTGGGAAGTTATTCTTCATCTCTATGGATATGACAGTAGACTCAAAGGGACACAGTGACAGATACCAATCAGGTGAAGAAAGTGACCCAATAGTGCCTGTTCTCCACGTGGCCCTCACGAAGCCAGAGCGGCTCACCTGTCACTGCTCAGCTAAGACAGATGTCAGTTCCCAGCGCCACTTTAACTTCATGTATCTATGGCTTCTGTATTTGCTGCTTTAAGTTAATTTAAACTATTTAGTAATAAACTATTTTAACACTATAAAAATGACATATGAATAAGAGGAAACATGGATGAGCATACTCTTGAGGCTAATATAAATGTTCACTATGATGTTGTGAGCAAACAAGAGCATGCAGGTCAAAGCTTTTAAAGCTGCATGTTGCAAATAACTGCGCCTATGTCAGGAACCCTCAAGGATGCTGCTCAGGAAAGGATTAAATCGGGGCTTTCTCAAACAAGCAAACAAAATATATTTGAAGGAACCAGATATCTATATGCTATACAAAATGGATATTAATATTGTTACATTTTCATATTTTAATTGTGTGTTTTAAAAAAATGAAATACTAGCTTTGAAAAATAAACTTTAAATGAAAATAGACATAGACATAGCTAAAGCTTTTTCCCTCAGTCATTTGTTCTACCGTCCTCCACAGTGGTAAGCCATGCCTAACGCTATTGCTTATTATTCCAGCATTAATGTTATAACATCACTGCATGTAAATGTATAATTCTCATAAATTTTGTACTTATTCATTAACTCAGCATGCGTAGTGTGGGGTATCTGTGTATGGCCTTGTTCTAAGAAATTGGTACCAATCAATAAACAAACCACTCTTAACAAAACTTACTTTCAAAGGAATATCACATGTAATAATAAAGGTTGAGTGAAATTCACATAACTTGGAACTTTATACAGTGAAAACAGCCAACTGTTTTACGGCCCAAATGGAAGCAGGCAAGCCAAGGTGGGAGATAAAGTTTTGCCTACTGGCAAAATTCATATTAAAAGTGTTACCTATTCATTTAAATCCAAAGCATCAGTTACCCATTGGTAATGGGAAATTATTTGATAGAAGGTGATACAACAGAGTCCAGAGCCAAATGAGAAAACTAAGTTATGAGATGTAAATAGGATCTTTTTCTTTTTTTTTTAGAGACAAGAGTTTCACTTTGTCTCCCTGGTTAGAGTGCTATGCCATCATAGCTCACAGCAACCTCAGCTCTCGGGCTTAGGCAATTCTCTTGCCTCAGCCTCCTGAGTAGCTGGGACTATAGGCGCCCGCCACAACACTCAGCTATACTTTTTATTGTTGTTGTTGCAGTTTGGCTGGGGCTGGTTCAAACCTGCCACCCTCAGTAGATGGGGCTGGTACCCTACTCACTAAGCTGCAGGCACCACCCCTAAATAAGATCTTTTGTTATGATTTCTTGCACTTGAAATGACTGAAACCAGTCCAGTACAAAGCTTGATAAATTCTAGATAGCTTAAGCACTGTGGGAACTTTCCCACTACCTCCTCCTCCCCCAAAAAACCAAACCTGGTTTGCAACTGCTTGTGGCTCTTAATAAAATAATCCCCATGTCCCTAAACACTTACTAAAAAGCATAGGGCAGTGTGGGCAGAGGTTCTTCTGAGTATCAGCCCAGGGAGATTTGACAGGCCTTGCACAAGTGAGAGATGTGTGATTCACATAGTATACCTCCTAAAAGGTAGTTTTATTAAGGTTATCCTGGCTTTGTTTTTTTTTTTTTTTTTTTTGCCTTTGTCTGTTACGTGTTTGGAGGTCAGAATTACTTGTCTTTTCGATTATAGGTTGTCAGACAAAGAGAAGCCACATTCATACTTCAAGAAGAAGATCTCACATCACCCACTGCTGAAATTTGAGCAGAGAAATGAGCTATTAGAAAAATAGGTCATGAGATGATTCGGGGAAAAGGAAGGCAAACAGCAGCAACTGGGAATCTTAGAGGAAGAAAACTGACTTTGTTTTATTTTTTAAGGAATAAAAAAAATATTCAGGATGACCATAAGAAGAGACCAAAATTATGACCCTAATATATGAGATTGCATGTCGTGAGAGTTTTAGGTTTAATTTGCACAAACTAAAAAAGCAGAACATTTCCAAGTAGAAAGAGCACCTGGTACATGTAGGGAGTTGTTTATAATGGGAGAAAAGAGACCAAGAGCTCCTCAGGAAAGATAAGGTATTCTGACAGTGAGAAAAACTATGGTAGTTTTGACTATGGAGGTAACGGAGAAAATGAGGGGAAAATGGAATAATCTCTCAACTGGTTATAAGGGATGCAGGAAAAAAGAGAATGATTCAGAGATTTGGGGACTCAGCAGAACAGGACCACCACTCATGACGTGAAGGTACCCAAAACAGTCAGGGGAGTAGGGTTTGAAGGGAACGGAGCCAAGAGCTCTGTTTTCGACAGTGAACATGAGAATCCCTTTACACACTAAGGTAGAAATGCCAAGGGGCTGGACTTGGGAAGGCGTATTTTCTGCTCGCATGGTCTGCAAAGGTATGCTTGATGATACCATTGCTTGAGTAAAGAAATCTCGGAAAAAATTAGGTGAGAATCCAATATTTAGAGTTTTGTAAGAATGGTTTGATAGAAGTCTTCAAAGAGGCTAAAAGTTGTATAGAGGTGAAAACTTTAAAAGGAAAAGAAATATAGGAAAATGTCATCATTCAGAAGGCGAGTGCGTTTCAAGGAGGAACAGCAGTGGAAGGTGCCTCTGGGGGTGTGAGGCAGGGCAGCAGCGATGCTGGCTGGGCGGCAGGAGGGAATTGATGAATGTGGGGACAGGGGGGAAAATGCAAAGTTCAGAAAGCAGGTCAGAAATGGATGAAAAAAGAAGAAAGAAATGGACACACCTCATGTGGATGAATTTTCTTACGGGGAGCAAAAGGGAAATAGGCTGTGAAAAAGGTGGGGTTAAGGGTGCTTTTAATCTAGTAGATGTTAGAGCAGGTTTTATATACTGATAATGAAGTCTGAGGAGGAGGAGAATAATTGTAGAAACAAAGTTTTGGGGGAAAGGAACATCAGATAGAATTCAGATACAAAAAAGAGTCATTTGCCCAAGATAAGAGCAGGAATCATTCCATTTTATCAGGAAGACACTGGCTGATTTTCTGATTTGAACATAGAGATGATTGCTTTCCTGCTCTCTTTGGAAGACACAGGTTTTAAATGGATTTCACATTATTTTTTCCATTCAGCTTTAAATTTGGGGGGGGGGTAAGAAATATCTCGTGCCTATACACATGCATGTTCAAATTCCTTGCCACAAAGATTTTCTTTGGTCTTTTTCTTGCTTTATAATTGGCTCAGCCAGAATAGATTATTTGATTACAGAGGTTTATACAAATCTCTCCGGGGGAAAATTATCAGAAAGCCAAGAACGTGAGAAAGCCCAGTGTGTTTTGGAGGGTAGACTGTTCAGTTACATGTAAGGCATCTTAGGTTACCCCAAATATGTGATAATATTTTACATAACTACTTATTATTTAAGAAATATATAATTTGAATTAAAATAACAATCTTATTTTAATGGAGATGGATTGATATTTTATATTTTACTCAGGTGTTGTTACATGTCCTAAACATAGTTTTTGTACAATGGAGGTTAAACAAGAGCTTGAACATCGAAACTCTCATGTAGAGATCAGGTGATTCTCAAGGAACACCTAATGGTTAGGACTGTACAAATGGAGGAGCAGAGAGCAGCTCGCATTGTTTGCAGCCAGACGTGACTAACCCAGTTTGCAGATTCCAAAGCCCCCACGGGGGGCATATGTTCCATTTGCCTTCCCAGTTTGGGATTTTGTGAATTCCTCCACAGCTGCTTAAATTTTTGGAAGCCTCATTTACAAATGCATTTAATCATTGAGTCACATAATTAGTCTGAGCATTAAAATAAAGGATTATGTTCTTTAAAATACAATTAACTGGGACTGTAAATAAGTAAACCCAAATATCAGGCTGCACTTTCCCCGACTGTCTGGTGCGCTGAAGGATCGTGTTCCTACCATCTAACAATGTGTGTGGGAAAGAGGAACGTGAGAGGCAAAAACAATGCAAACTTCAAAAAAAAGTGAGTGCCTAGTGTTAATAGAAATAACAACCATTTAACAATTCAAACTGCTTGCCAAATATTTTTTGTAGTAGTTTTAAGAACCAGAACAAGTTATAAAATGCAGTCAGATTGAATAGGGGGAAATCCAAGACCCAATCCCATGACTTACGCAGGTGCCTCTGCGGTGCCTCGCCCCCCTGTCAGCAGTCATTTCCACGCTTTAGACATGCATTTCTTACAGATTCGCAGAAAGAGTGCAGCACATTTACATCTGCATGTGTTCTCGTTGAGCACAGAACTTTGAAATCTTACCCTAAATCACATTTGAAAATTTGAATAATCAAATAAATGTATGGCCTTGTGATAGGTTTACAATATTAGAGTGATGAGGACTTGTTAAAAGACTAACTGGTTTGGTAATCTGATACAGTTTTTATGTAGAAACACAAGATTAATTCATGTGGTGGTATTGCAAAATTAGCATTGACATGGAGAAGAACTTAAAAGAACCCCTAATTTTCTGAAAGAACTTGCGGATTTAACTACCCATACAAATTCTTTTTGTTCTTCAGGTACATAAGCCATTGAAGCTGATATTCTGTAATTAGGATTGAAATGGATAAGTCTCAGAGTAGCTGGGTCTTTACACTTTACTACTTTGGGGACCTAAGACTTTATTATCAAGATTTTAATAGAAAAATAAAACTTAAATAGTACATAACAATTAAAAACCTAGAAAATCACAGTCAAGATCTAAATGTAGATTGCCTTTGCTGGAAAGATATTACATTTGTTTTATTTTAGACTATTTAAGTTTAAAATTCATTGATTATGGAGGGGAACAGGGTAGCTTCGGGGCAAAGGGTCCATCTGTGAGGAGACCAGCCTGGATCGGGAAGGCTTTATTAGCTGGAATAGGAGAGAAGCAGTGTAGAATGGAGATTGACCATCTGCCCATTGTAAACACACTCTGCATGAAAGGTTGGCTCACATGCGTGAAGGTGGAGTTTTTCACTTTTCATTCATGAGTACTCATGAGAGTAAAGAAATACAAACCATCAAAATATTGTTCTTAAAAATAGTGCTGGCAGGAAACTAGTTGTTTGTTGGGTAATATCAGTGGTGTGTTTCCCTAGAGTAAATATGTCACGTATATGCACATATTCTGTACATGTGTTCCAAATCTCTTGGGCGCAAATGGAGAAATAACTCAGTTATCCCACACAGTGCTTTAGATAAGCTTATGAAATTAACTTGAGATAAATGTCAGGTTTGTACAATTTATACAATATAATAAACTGCTAGTGGTTGTGAGAATATGTTGTTCTGGCTGGGCACTGTGGTTCATGCTTACAATCCCAGGACTTTGGGAGGCCGAGTGAGGACAGAGAATTGCTTGGGGGCAGGAAACACGGCTACATGGCCAATGACCCTCTCAGTGTGTTTTGCCTCTGAGGAGGTCCATGGGGACAAATTCTGGTTTCTAAAGAAATTAAAGTATAAACATTTTTGCTCTGAGTAATATGGACTAAAACGATGTTTGATTAATCCAAAGTCAAAGGCTTCTATTTTATTTTATTTTCAAAAGGCCGGGAAAAGCAGCGGAGAGTGCCTAGGGGACAGGGCATGAATAATGGTGAGACCCTTGGGGGTCCCACCTTTTACTGTGTCTACCCCCAAACCAGGCCTATTTCTGGACAAGGAGGAGGGTGTGAGCTACAGAATGCCCAAGTATTGTGGGAGTTTGATTGTGGAAAGAAGAACTCTTCCTCTTTCCCTGGGCACAGCCAGCAACATTCTTCTATAGTTTTGTGTGATGTTGAAGCAGAAGAAAAAGGGGACTTGCAAACAGAAGAACTGTAATTCACACAGCCGCGTATACGTGTCCCATCCTGGCAAAGTGTCAGCACCGCCTTCCCCTTTGAGTCTGAAGTGGCCTGGGTGCAGCACTGGCTGCGGGAAGAGATCTGAGAGTTGGGAAGTGGAATTGTGGATTTGTAGGAAAGGAAAGTAATGGGTCCATTCTGTTTTAGGAACAAAGGTACCTCTGGGTTTATGCTGGGGAGGGGGAAAAAGAACATTTTTCCTGGAAGAAAAGCCAGGCTGGTTCTGAGTTTTCCTTTATGATGAAATTTTTGTAAATTCTGAAACTTATCCTACTGCTAATCAAGCATATTTTATAAAGGACATCTTCACGTGTTTTAAGCTTACACAATTCTTGGTGAATTGCAGTGAGCAGAAAATTATGTTGTAAAGAAACCCTCGTGCTGAAGGAGAAACGTGATTTCATGTGGCTCAGCAGATAGCAGGGCTGCAATTGCAAAGTATTATAGATGAAGATGGACCAAGGAAGTTGGATAAGTTCCAGGAAGAGAATGAAGAAAGACATCTTATCTCAAAATCAAACTTATGAGGGGTAATAAAGAAAATAGAGCTGTTCAGCCCAGATAAGAAATGGAAAAAGTACAATTTTGAAGTTATTATTAAATGCCCTTTCATATTTGTATATAATGGTTTTAACACTAGGGAGGGTTTTTGAGAGAATAAAAAAATTATTTTAAATCAAAAGTTAAAGACTTTTCAGAAAAGGAAAACTCTTTTCCTCTTTAATGTTCATTAAACATTAGAAAAGGTTTCAAAAGCATTTCTTTGGGTATGTTTACAAACATTGCATTTATGCCTGGGTTAATGAAAAATATATTTATATTAGAGACTGGATCAGATAGAATATTTTCCCTGTTTTTACAAAATAAAATTCAGTTTCAACAAATAAAAACTTTTGGAGGCTGGCCAGTTCAACAAATATAAAAATGTCACATATATATACCTGTACAAATACAGTACATAGACATGATACATACATATATATGTTTCTATATGTTTGTGTGTGTGCATGAAATTCCAGGCTGTAACTCTTCTTGGAAACTTAGAAATTCTAGTTTTCACATAAATGGGCTTAAAGAGATATAAAAGATTGACTTAATCCTAGCTGATGCAATTACCTTAATTTGATAAATATTGAAGTCTGTATATATCTGCAGGTATGATCCAGTTCTGTGATTCTCCCTGAACCCCATAAGCTGGAAAAAATAGAACTTGACACTTGTAAAGTGTCAAATGAAGGTTAAGTTTGGCTCTAATTTTTTGTGTTTACCTTTCCAAAGAGTTATCATTATGGCAATAAGGGTTTTCTTTTTCTAAAACGCTCTTTTGTAGTTGCCCACAGAACTGAAACAAAGGAGGGAGGGGGGGAGAGAGAGAGAATAAAAAAAATCCCCCAAATACCTGAAGACTAAACGTTGGAAAGTTGTAGAAAAAAAATACATGTGAGAAATTTAGTGTATAAGCCTGGGGATATTGTATTTTTTAGTTTATGGATTTTAACCACATTTTTCCTGAGATGAGCAAAGTTACACTTTCTTTAAATATCATTACTATTTTGACAGCTTTCAAATTTATAAATCAGCAAAAATTGCTTCTTAGATGTCCAGACAAGTACATTTAACTGGAAACCCAAATTCTCTAAATCTCAAATTCTGAATTATTGGTTTCAAAGCACTACATAATCATCAAATAGCATTATTTGTTCTGTTACAAAAATGAAAAATTATTCACACATATAATCAAGGGAATAAAGACATTTTGCATTACTTAATTCTCATTTGCAATTTTATTCAATTGCTTTGGAAAATATTAGACTTCTCTAACTACCACATGGAGATTCTCTATGGATTAGATAATGTTCTTAAATGTTGGTTTTATTATTTTCAATATTTTAAGATATAAATAGCGCAACTAGAATTGAGAAAATGAGTCTTCTGCTTTCTCTTTTTAAAATACAAACACGAATAACATTAGTTTAAAAATATTGGATTCCAAAATAATCAGTTTTAGGTAAAGTTTAAAGATGTTTACATACACAGATGAGGGTACTTTTTTTTGTACGAAAGGTCTTTATTGGTGGGGGGTGCTGCAGAGCAGTATAAAGGAGGAGAGAAGAGAGAGAGAGAAAGAGAGAGAGGGAAAGAGAAGGGGGGAGAAAGGGGGAGAGAGAGAAGAGAGATGGGAGAGAGAGGGGCAGAGAGTGAAAATGAGGAGGGCACTTCTTGATTGTCTATAAAGGAGCAAAGAAAAATTGGGGGATTTCATAATGATGATTTATTAGGTAATAATGTGATCACAGAGACGATTACAACTGCAAGGGAAGACAGCTGAGGACGGAGCAGATGGAATACCGAACTCAGTTTGAGTCTTTTCTGGAAACACACGCCCGCGTGACCTGTACCACCTGTAACATTCTAGAACACACTAGGTTACATATGCAAATATTTCATTAGCCGCCACATCACTGTCTCATGTCAATGTCACAGATCAAGTCTCTGTCACATGTCACGGTGCTCTCAGACAACTGCAGTGGACATTTGGGAATAGGAGTTAAAAGTGAACCCCCTCAGAACTGGAAAGGGCCATGAGCTTGAAGAGTCATAAATGGATCCTAAAGTTCCTGGAACCTGAGTCCCCTCAATGCTCCCCCAAACTATGTGATGGGCATTGTTGCTATGGGGTAATGCAATTTGCCACCTGGACTCTTGTGATAGCTCCCGGATAATTCCCATGGTTCCAAACTTGAGACTGAAGAGTTGGCCGTGCACACAGCAGATACCCCCGTGTACCCGTTAGAATGGGGGAGCTGAATAGGCAAACACGAGATGAGAAGAAAATGGGCCTCCTTCTGTTGCCGAAGGGAAGGGGACACAGCAGCGGTGGCACACACGCGTGGTCACCACGAAAAATAGTGTGGTCTCAGACCTGCAGCCGGGGAGCAGAGTTAAACAAGAGCCCAGCTGGCTCTCAGTTACCTTGTGGCCTGGACTGAGGCTGCCGTCCCGCAGCTTCCCCCAGGCAGTGATGAGGGTGCCGCGGGTCACCCAGGCAGACGCCTACCAACAAACCAGAGTCCTCTGTTCACTGGCCCTGGCTAGCGGCTGCCCCCCGGGACTCCGACCAACTGTGTTGCAGTCAGACATCTCTCATGGCCTCTCCCTACTGGTTCTCTCCCTGTTTGCTCTCACAGGAGCATTTTCTCAAAACTAACACTGCCCATTTAATCCCCTGTGGTCATCTTTTTCTTAGAGAGCCCGACTGACACATGATCTGTGATCCACCAGCTCCACTTTTAGGGATTTACTTCAAGGCAAAACAACAACACCACCAAGAAAACCACGCATCCACAGAAAAACTCCTAGATAAATGTTCGTTTAATCACGTTTCATAACAGAAAAAACTGAATTGACAACTGGGGAACTTGTAAGCAAGTTGCTGTATGTCCATAGTTTAGAAGACTAATTAGGAATGAATTGAGACAGTGAATACGTGCAGGCAGAAGAGAAGGGGGTCACACACAATGATTCTGCTTCCATGAAATTCTGAAAAAGGAAAAACTATGTATATTATTGACAGAACAAGATGAGTGGCCGTTCAGGGCCAGCGGTTGGAGGAGGGGATAAATAGAACTTCTTAAAAATGTCTCTGACTTCCAAAAACTCGCTTTATTATTGTTGTTCTTGTTATCAAAGACGCTGAAATTTCCTCCCCTCCATTTCTCCTGAGATTTCTATGGAATGACAGAAATATTAAGAAATTGATGAAATGGAATCACTGACTGTGGCCCTGTGAATTGAGGGAGATAGTCAGTCTCCATAGACTGGGAAAAGCAGGAATTCTGGACGTCATTGAATCACGGACCAATCCATGTTGTAAGAGATTGGCTAATTTGTAATAACTTTTTCAGGGTTCCCATCTATCAGGACCAGTTCATGTGTCCACAACACTAACATGCTTGGAAACTGAATTACTTTTCTTACTGTCAACCCCCATCTACTGGCAGCATTTTCTGTGGATATCAAAAGTCCAATCAAAGTCCTGAATTTTCACCTATTACCCCCGTTCTCTTTATTTGCTCAGGCTCCATTTATGTGATACGACAGAAAGTGAATGATCTGGTGTTTCTGTCGCTGACTTAAGGTTATTCGAGCTCAAGCCAATAGGCCAATCTCACTTACATTCCTCTGAAATCTTAAACTACAAGTTGAACATTTCCTTACTCCTTTTTTTAAAATACAAGTTGTAATTAGTTCCTTTAAATAGGATTCAGTGCTTCCCAGAAAAAAACAGAAAATTTAACAATAGGAGAAATGTTACCCCGAACATGTAATTTCTTTCTTTAAAGTATTTGTAAATAGTCTGTGATATTTTAAGTAGGCAGTTAGCAAAGAAAAAAGATATTTTTGGTGGCTAAGAATTTTTAGGTTGATTTTCTTTTTGCACATAGTTCCGTGTCTATATATAATGACCTGTCGAAAAATCATTCAATTTTCAGTATTATTGTAGATATGGTATTATAGCCATATAGAAGTATAGAATTGAGCAAAGATTTGTTTTTCCCTATTTGTTTATAGATGTTTCCACATTCAAGGTATTGCTTCTTTAAAAACACTGCCAAACTTCAGTGAAATTGAGAATCATTGCCATTTTATAACTAGAAAATTGAATTTTTTCCTAAAATCGAATATTTTGGTTTTTTTGAATTAGAAGCTAATGAGATTTTCCCCTCAAAGTCCCCTTAAAACTAGGTATTCCACAGTAAATCTTGTCTGTTAAAGTAACACTACTAGCAATTACTGAACCTTTCTGAACCATGTTCACAACCGTATTTTGCATATTTCTAAGCATTTAGTTAGAGGACGTCCCGCAGATCCAGTGGCATGAATAAAGACAGGCAAAGATGGGATGCTTTGGCATTCTCTGTCTTGTGTCTGTATCTGTCTATATCCATGTACAATGTCATGATTCCTGGAACAATTTGAGCTCCCAATAAATGTTCAATGAGTTAATGAATGAATGTGACTCTAGAAACTCATTTGGATCTGATCAATCAGCATTCAATGTCCTCAATAACACCAACATTCCCCAGCCTCTGATATCACCCTGCCCTTGAAGTGACAGACTGAATTTAATTTTATCAAAATGCAATTATTTCGTTGGTTCTTAACATTGTTCATTCTATGTATTTTATATATTTAAATAGATAACCTTGTAAAATTAGAGAAGTCACAAAATTAGCAGCAATAATAAACCATTGTGTGTGCTGAAGAAGACAAGATTAAAGAAGACCTTACTTCTCAGAAATATAAAAAGGTCTAGGGTTTACCACTGCCGGAAATAAGTGTTCTAAAAAGATGACTTTGTGAACCAAAAGATGAAGAAGAACATTATTCTGACTCTTAGGGGACCTAGTAAATAGAGAGGGTAAGATGAAAAGTGTACATTTGTTCGAGTTGTTTATTTAAAATTATTTAAAATAAACTTTTAAAATCATGACATTCTCATAATAGTATTTTCAGTTTACTAATTATAGTATAAATAGCAATATCATTCAAATCATGTTTTTAGATGCTTTCACACTGATTATGTTTTTTTTTTTTGCAGTTTTTGGCGGGGGCTGGGTTTGAACCTGCCACCTCCGGCATGGGGGTGGCACCCTACTCCTCTGAGCCACAGGCACAACCCTATGCTGATTATCTTTTATTTTGAACATATGTACTAGAAAGTCAGTGTTTATCCTGAGTTAGCTGTGTATATTATAAACTGAAAGAGAGCTCATTCTAAAACCCAACTTGAAATTTCAGTGCTGAGCACTGACATTAGGGCTTGCCCACCATATGCAGAATGAGACAAATAATTATATAATTTGTCATCCTCCTAGAGTTTCTCTGAAAACTCCCTATAACACAAAGAAATTTTGGCAGAATCAACTAACACAAGCAGAAAAATTATATCATTTTTGTCAAAAATTAAAATGACAAATAATTATACGATCTAAAAATTAATGACCAGAAGTTACATCTGTTGTAATGACCTTCCTCGTGACACGTTGTTCCTAGAGTTGGTTCTTGAACGTATCTTCTTATCCTGATTTAAAAACCAGGAGTTTTGCCTTGAATTTTGTTAGTGGCTTCAAGGCAAAATGATTAGGGCAGCCTTGCACAATTTTTCTATCACATAATTAGCTTCGGTTCTAAAGTTCTACCTGAATACCTTCAGACGCCACATCTCAACCTCGGTGTTCTTAATGAATCACAGTGTTTGGATTGAATGTAATAAATTATAGGCTATGGCTCCTGGCTAACAAAATATTGCCTTTACGTGTTTTAAGGCACCATTATAGTGTATCATTCTGCATGCTGTTTATCTGCCACCCACTGCTGAGTCCTTAATCACAGCATTTTTCTTCCCCTGCTATTGGAATGGGAGAAAAAAGAAGTCCATTTGAGGTTTACGAAGAATGTTCTTCTGTCATAAGACCTTTACCACCTTCTTCTCTCACGCGTGTTTTGTTATCTCTGCACAAAACAAACAGCATTGTTTCCATTTTGCTCTCAGCTCTTATTTGCTAAGTTCCCCTGTAGAGTTGGGGACTCAAAACACAAGAAAGAAGGGATTTTGCCTGGGAGTTTGAGTCCAAGTGTGAGAGGTGTTTTTCAGGTCACTGACAGCTTTCATGAGGGACAAGGTGAGAATGAGTTTGACTTGTGTTCTTTCCTAGAGAGAGCTGCGGGGCGGTGAGCTTATCCTTCACCCACGCACTGCACCCTCGGCCCCATCCACAGATCCGGGATCGTACACACTGCACTGTTGTCAGCGTTCCTTCATCTGGTGGCACCCAAAGCTAAACTAAACAAAATTAAGCATCTGGTTATAAACTCCCCATAAAAAGTCTTCCCACACTTGACATTTGTACCCACAGGGGCACAGTAGCCTTAATTTTTTTCTCTTGATAAAATAACCTGATCAATTTTAGCAACACAGAGCAGATTTTCACAAAAAATGTGTGACTTTGATACAGGGAATTGGGAGCCCTTGAAACTTCTGCAAATATCTGCCAGTTCTTGGCCTAAATGGCTTTGACCTGGACCACGGTGAGCCCCTTTCGCTGTTCCCTTAATTGTTTTTCCCCTTTCCCTGATCTCCAGTCGTCTTTCATGGCTGACTTGTGTTTGTCTGGGTGTTCGATTTTTTGGTATTTCCCTTAGTCCGTTACACAGAAACCCAAGCCCCAGTGTCATTTATCTTGCCTTGTGGCATTGTTCTTACTTTCATAGTTAGCTTTATAGATGTAAAAATGTTAAAATTACATAAATAATATTTCATATTACTATAGCTGTTTTGTATGTTTTCAAATCCCTTTAACATGTGCTGTTCCCTTCAACTCCCAGAGCCACCCTCGGAGGCATCTTCAGAGGCTCCTTTAGAGTACAAAATTTGTGAATGAAACAAACACGGACCTCTTATTTTTAAAAGCCCCGTTACCTAAGAAACGCTCTAATGTTAAACCAAAATGGGTGAAAGCAGCAGAGGGGATTCAGGGAAACTGCTCTGTGGGGACCTGGCTGCAGATGGGTTTGGGTTCCCTCCAGCACTTTGCACCGAGTGAAGAATGATACACCCTTGCACAAAATGACCTGTTGCCTTGTTATAACCATGGTGGCTTGAAGGTGGTACTGGTTTTTGTGAATTAATAAACTAATGAGACATTATAAAGATTAGATTAGACTGTAGTTCTAGAAGAGGGATGCTAGGACCTTGAGTAGCAGGAATTGTCATGAGAGCTAGTGGAATTATTCTTAAATAAAGGACAGCAATGTTGAAAATGGAAAGAAAGACCCACGAGGAGAACAACATATTATTAATGAAATTGTGCACCGTTTGCACGTGGCTTATGTATTAATTCTAAGCCACTACTTTCCTCCTTCTGATTCCGCCCTCCTACTATTTTGGGCCTTACTCTTATTCTGTGTCTGTTTTATTAATGTGAACTAGATGCCGGTAAAAGGTGAAATGCAATTCAACATTTTTTCCTTAATATGGAATCTTGATCCTCATCTTTTGACTTTGTATAAGCTATACAAAGCTTTGTACCTTATCTTTATACAAAGATTATTATAAACTATAATCTGACGTTACACACCTATTTTAGTAGAATTTTGAGAGAAACTGAATATGTGCCACAAGACGGAAAATTACATGAACATATAAATAAAGGTCAGGTTCTGAGAAAATACGGAAAACAGAAGGATCCTGTAAAAAAAAAAATAGCAAAAGTTAGATAAAGGATGAAGGAGGATGAACTTCTAGATTCAATTTTTAAAAATGTAGCTCTTCTGTCTAACACTACGGCACTACTGTGACTGTGGCAAATCCCTTAAAGTCTCTTTAAATTTGAACGACGACCTGAGACATGAGATGTATTTCCCCGACCTCTTCTCAGCATGTGGCTCAGAAGCTCCGCTTGGTTTCCCTGTGCTAAGAGTGAAGTTGTGGTCGTTCTCAGTGCCCAAGAGCAGCTCGTAAAAGACACAGCTGCCCTCTCACGGAGGCCGTGCTGTGGGAGATGCTCTGAATCCGTCTGTCCGCGCACCAGAGTCTCCTGGAGGTTGAGAGACCCAGTGCTCCTTATTCACGCTCCCTTCTCTCTGCCGTTATTTGGCCAGACGTGTTGATATGTCAAACTGCGGTTAGGAGCAAACACTCACTGAGGACTCCCCCCCCCATGTCAAGACGTGATGGGAAGAAAACCTTAAGGTCCATCAAGAATCTTACAAATTGGGGAGAGGAAAATGATGACATCAATGAAATCATCATTTCCCAAATAAAATAGTCTCAAAATGATATGAGCACTATAAAAAAAAATTGCCAGATGCTGTGAGAATATGTAAATTGGTCAGGTGGGAGGGTTTGTGGGATGGGGGGGAATGGAAGCTAGTTGGGGGGGGTGCAGGGAAGCAAAGGCAGGCAGAGGGTCACGTTTATCTGGGGTCTACAGCAGGAACAGGAGTCACCCGTGGAGGGAGGTGGCAGTCTGTAATTCCAGCAGATGGAACAGCCAGTGCAAAAACTTGGGGTGGAAAAGAACAAGGCACTTTTGAAAAATTGAAGGAAAAAAAGGATGCCTGTGTTTGGGGGAAAACAGGGGGTTGGAAGCAGGTTGTCCTTGATGAGGGTAGGGAGGATGTGACAGTCAGAACATATGACCTTAATAAGACACATGAGAATGCTGATGTGTTATTTAAATAATTCTGGGACATTGCTCATTTGGTATCTCTAGCAGAGAATTTTAGGGAGAAGGCATTATTCAAGTGTTTATTTTACAAATTTAACTACCTAAGCAGCCTATTCAATAATTATAAAGGTTAAAAATATTTTTGTTACTTTTATAAGTTACATAAATGACTTTTCCATTACTTAATGATTTGGATACAGGTTTTAAGAATGGAGCTGTGTTTGGAGAGCAGAATACAATTCTCACTGTATCTATACCCACTTGCAAAATCTGGTTCCTTAACACATGGATTTTTTTTTTAAGTCTACCATGTCTGATTGATGTGAGTTTAGCTAGACTAGGTCTGTGCACATAAAAATAAAATTGCTACTTGACAGTCACAGATGTATAAATGACATTACTTTTGCTTGTGACCTGGCCGCTAAATAATTAAGGCCAAATATAAGCATTTGAACAACTGTTAATTCAGTTTTACTCATACACTTGTGTTCTAAGAGTAACTAACGCTTCTAAGTTTTCATTTGCACGAGAGATTTACAACTAGAGCAGTGACCTCAGCGTCCCGGTAGGGATGCATTCGGGCTGTGGAGCCTCCGTCTGGGGGTGCTCTGGGGACTCTCCCCACATCTGCAATCTGTCTGTGCAGCTGCTGAGAAGGGAGCTCCTAGGATTGAGATGCAAGGCTCGGCTGGCTCAGAGATCTGCTCTTCTTGATCCTGATAATTCCTGCATTAGCTTTGAGTCAGGTTTTTGCTTAGATCTAACCGTCACTCAAAATGACATCTGTTCTTGCGGTCCCCTCCCACCTTGGTCAGGACAAAAAATAAGGTTTGCCTGATATTTAATTTTCCATTGTAGTCACAGCAGTTCCCTCTTCCCTTCACCCTGCAGCACCGCTCATCACTCTGTGGAGGCTGGGTCTGCCCGCTGGAGACCCCAGACTCCTGTCCCTCTCAGGACATCGGGACTCCGTGGATTCTCCCTGGCAGTGACAATGGTGCCTCTGGAATTTAGCTGCTGCTGCATGCATTGCTGCTATGGCATGAAGGACTGTCTGCTGTTTTCCTGTCCAAATATCACTGAAGAAAAGTAAATATGAAGGCTGCAGTGGCCTTCCATTGACAAATGTGTCTGATGGTTTCCTCGTTCTCCCTCAGCCCATCTTGGCCCGGGACACCCCGATACAAGTCCCACTTAAGAGGGTCAAACTCCTTTGCCTCCTTGATAACCATTCACCCTTTTCCTTCCCCAGCAGAGAGAGCCTTTGATCCCTCATCCCTGCAGGGAGAGACGCAGAGGGGAGCACGGGATGCCCAGGGATGCGTTCTGCCAAAGCTGGGGCTTGGGACAGGCCTGCACCTTGGAAAGCTCCGAACCAAGCGTGACTCATTCTTTTAACTTCTCAATTCTGCCTTGTCCTCCCTTCCCTGAGTCGGGGATTCCAAAGACTAGGTGGGGAGGGAAAAACGTCAAGAGCTAAGCAAATCTGTAGTAGGAACAAGAGAACATCCATCTGCAAATGATTGTCATTACCTTCACGCTACACTAGCAAGCCGGGTGGGAGGTGGAACCACTCCGCGCCTGGGCTCTGGCTAGGGACACCTAGAATTGTGTTTTGTCATTACCAAGGTCCTGGCCCACAGGGTGTAAAGATCACGCCAGTCGTACTGTTTTAGAGCTGTCAGTGCATCTCTCTCCCTTCCTTATGGTATTCTGAAACATTTTCTAAACCTCTCTTTGAAAAATGATCAGGACAATTTTCCTGTGCAAAAGCATAAAAAAATACATCAGACACACACACGCAGGGTACATCCACTTACTGGCCTATTTGAAATGAAACATATGGTCTGTTCATCAGTACACAAACATTTTGGCAATCTTGGGGGACTAAGTTCTATGAACAGGTGAAATGGCTACATGTCTAATTTTAAGATTCATTTATTTTGCTAGACGTTCAATCACACACTGTATCAATGGAATATTAATTTAGACATGTAGCATGTGTCCTCTCTCTTTTTTTTAAAATAATTTTATTAAATCATAATTGTGTACATTGGTGCAATCATAGGGCAGAATGTGCTTCATATACAATCAGAAACATTTTGATCATACTGTGAGAGATAGCCCTCATAGCATTTTCTTAATCACTATA
>CAUYRH010135386.1:0-32374 GCA_963574655.1 Perodicticus potto | reverse complement strand
TCTCAGTTCTCCCCATTACTGAAAATGCAAGGACACTTTGGGCATCACTTTCAAATCCTGATTGAACCTAGAAATTCTCTCTCTCAGTTAATAGCCCTATGAACTCCTCTTTCCCCTTTGTTTAAAGTAAAGAAATAATTCACAGCCTATTCTGTTACTCACTGAGAGGCTCAAAGGGGATCAGATCAGTTAAAATAATGTGTTAACTCTAGAACACTGCTGAAGCATCCATTCTTCGAGGTCAGATGGCCCACAAGCCACTGCCCTTTTCTAGAATTTAACCCTGTAGTAAAATCACCATAGACCTTAGCACCTGACAGATCTGAGTTCAAATTTGGACTCTAATACTTACTGATGTGTGCAACCTTGTAGAAGAAGTCATAATTAGATAACATTTAAATAGATGTATTTGCCACACATGAAATATGTCATATTATTTGTACATATATATAAATACTGGAAAGAAATGTAGAGAAAGAAAGAGATAATTTAATTCATTCAATTAGGGCTTTTTTTTCTTTTTCTTTTTGCAATTTTTGGCCAGGGCTGGGTTTGAACCCACCACCTCCAGTATATGGGGCCAGTGGCCTACTCCTTTGAACCACAGGCACCGCCCAATTAGGAGCTTTTTTAAACCAAAAAATACTGCTATACGAGAGGAACTGAATGGGGCTATTGTATCTGTGTCCATGTACACCAGCATATACAGAAAGTTCAAAACTTGCATACATATTTTACACAGGAAATGTGTATTCAAATTGCAATACTCAATATACACTGATAGTAAAAGATGAACTCAAGTCACGTTAGAGAACCCTTACAAGTGTAGAAGGCAGACGCTACTTGAGCCTGACGTGTTGTGTATGGATGTCTTGGTAGTGGGGAGGACAGGAGTTGTTAGGGGTGTTTTTGAGCTTGTCTGAGCAGGTAGTATACATTTACAAACCTGGATTTGATTGAAAGGATTTCACTGAAAACGCAGTGAAAAAAATAGAAAATGTAGTTCTGGTTATTTTGGAAAAGGTAGTTTTACAATTGCCAGAAAAAGAAACATTTTCCAGTTAAAAATCTAGGAGATTTCTTTAGCAAGAATAAAGAGAGCCTCCTCTCTTTGCTGAGGCCAACTCCAAGTTGACTGCCAGTAATAAGAGTGAGAAAAGCCAGCACGTGATAGTAACAGAGCACAGAAAGCTGGAACTGTACAGAAAGGTTGTCAGGGGCTACGGCTGAGCTCTCAGAGTCCTCTCCCTCCCCCAAGATGCATCCTGTAGGATTTGACCTTATATCCAGGTAGCTAAGGATTTCAAGTCATTTCAAGATTGTTAGAGCTTCTTTTGCCTCTTCTAAAATGACCAAACAATCAGAAAAAGTACTGAAGAATGAGAGCTGTAACGCCGATAGATGATGAAGGCCATGGGTCTCACTGCATGTAACATCTCCCTCGAATATGCCTGAGAAAAAGGATCAGTACAAAGAAAAAAGCAGCAGTAAAAGCAGGAAATGCAGCTGTCAAGAGGAAGCCAGACTAACAGTCAGCATTCACACGTGTTTCAGAGGGAACAATGTGGAGAGCATGGTGTTCAGGAATGTAAACAATACAGATTTGGGGTAGAAAAGACAACGAAAAAAATATATCAATGAGCACCGAAGGAGGACTGGCTTGCCTCTCTAGTTACAAGGAAAAGGCTAATTATAAGAATTACTCAGATTAAAATACTAGAGTTTGAGGCAAAGCCACTAAGTTAACTAAAGGAGGAGCAGAAAAGGAAACCAGTGTCCAGCCCTCAAGGTTATATGCTCTTTGGCCTTGTACTGCATCAATTGCAGTCGGCCCTTTAACAATGCAGGGTGTGGGGGTGCCAACCCCTCCCCCCATCATTGAAAACCTGCATGTAGCTTATGACTCCCCCAAAATGTAACTACCAATAGTCCACTGTTGACTGAAGCCTTAGTGATAACACAGTTTCTAACATGTATTCTGTATGTTCTGTATGTTACGTGTCATAATCTTACAACAAAGCAAACTAGAAAAAAGAAAATGTTGGCAATAAAATCATGCGGGAGAGAAAACACATTTACAGGGCTGTGAGTACAGGACGTTTTTAACGGTCTGTTTATGTGGTCTGCTTGAAATGGTGGGAACCACAGTGGCAAACTCCATCTACGGTACAGGCCACGCAGCTCCCCTTTCTCTCCTCACCTCATGACTTTCCTGTGCTCTCAGGGAGCGTTCGGCATCACCAGGGGCGCTTCACACAGGTTCCCCCTCGGTATTCAAAGTTTACAGGATTGCACTAAACTGTGAAAAGTGCACGAGAACCTCAAGGGGTCACTTTCTAGTGTGACAGGCAAATCACGGGGGGAGGTGAATAGCTCGGGCAGAGATCGTTAGGCTCACACAGCGTTTTACGTGGATACTCACAAAACTTAGGCTCCCTTCAACAGCAGTAGGTAGTGCTGTGAAGTTTTTAAAGGGTCATGCTACAGGTAATTTATGCAGTTATGATTTAGTACTGTACCTGGACATTTGTTTCCATTTCTCTTGACTGTGAATGTTCCAGGTACAGTCTGTAAAACTTTGTGCATGCAACTTTTGACACATTTTAATTTTATCATAGATTTGGGTATATTTTATATGGATATTCACATAAAATAGAAAAGTATCTATGTATATTTTAGACATTCATCACATGAATATTTTTGAGATTCTTAGGCTATGTAGTTTATCTGTGAGTTTTCTCAAATTGTCACAAATCTCCACGAATTTTTCCAGCATATTTACTGAAAAAAAATCTGCAAGCGGACCCAGGCAGTTCAAACCCAATGTATTTTTTGAGTTTTATCCCATTGACAAGACTACATTCTAAGCAATATCAACCGAACTGCCTTTAATCATCAGACGTGGAAACATTTTCACAGGCTACAACATAAATAGCACACCCAATAAATGCAATAAGTTATTCCTTTAAAACATGAAAAGCACAAATGATTATCAAGTTTTGTCCTTAAAAAGAAACTTAAACCATTAAGCAGTCAGGGAGGTCAACTTTCTTCCCTACATTGACCACCTCTTTCAGTTGCCCTAATTTGCGTGGAGCAGACATGCACCCCATGCCGGCCGAGTTCCTTACGTTGGCCACCTCCGTATGTTGACCAGTTGGTTACAGTCCCTGAGTGGCCACTCACAGAGGTTCTGCTGGACTTTGTAAGAAAACAATGAAGTCTCCTTTTATTGGATTCAGAAATATATTGATAGTTCCTGGTAGCTGTTTCTATCTTTAGCTCTCCTTTGATGTAAAGGATAGGAAAGGATGACCATTAGATTGGGAAATTGAACAGTCAGTTAGAAATGAAAGGAGGGCTAAAGGGGCAATGGGACCAAACCCCCGCCTGATTTGGCACCATTTCTTCAAAGTACAGAGACGTCAACCTTGCAGGTAGATACTTACCACTGTAAACTTTGGTCATCTGAGGCTTAAAAGTGAAAATATATTGCTCCATCACACATTATTCCCAAACTCAGTAATGTTGACCAAAAGAATGTCATGAGTGAGACAACGGCAACAGAAAAAGTGCCCCTGGTTGTATTTTCAATTTACTATTCTCCAAACGCTTCATTATAACTTGGCCCACATTTTAGTTCAAAGGAAGCACATTCTGAACAAAACGAATATAAAATGAGGGAACCAACATATGCAGAAAATTTATCTAAGCTTTAATTTTAAGCAAAATTAATAAATTAGTGACTTTGACATTTTGTGTTCCAGTGGGTAGAGAAAATTAGCACAAGGAACAGTAAAAACTCTACACCATGAAAACATTTTGAAGGAAATTGAAATAGGCAAGCTTTGGAATTGCAAGTTTGATTTAACATTAATTTAAACTTGCCTTTCACTCTATTTGAATTAATCTATCACCTAAAATGGGCTCTAAAATGCAAATTTCAATAATTAATAATTAATTAATGTTGCAGAATTAATTAGTTGTGATACTGAATATTAAAATGAAAAAGAAATGATCTAAATGTTTATGTTCATTTATTTTTTCATATCTTTTTACTAACATGTTATGCATCAATTATTTTTAGTAAGCAAAATTTGATAATTTTTGTATTAAGGTAAAATTTGTCATTGTATTATGACAAATTATTTGATGATTTCAGTAAGTTCATATCAATAGGAGATTTTTTTTGTCAAAAGAACATACTAATATTAAACTTAAAAACTTGTGGGACCACACCTATCATGCATTTTACAAGGGTAAATGTCAAATCTATTAAGTGTAGAGTATAAATGTCTTAACACAATAATTAAGAAAGTGCAGTGAAGGCTATGTTAATCAGTTTGTTGTAAGTATTTCTTTTTGTTTTGTTTTGTTTTGCAGTTCGGCCGAGGCTGGGTTTGAACCTGCCACCTTCAGCATATGGGGCCGGAGCCCTACTCCCTGAGCCAAAGGCACCACCCTGTTATAAGTATTTCAAATTGTATATAAAACCAGCACCCCATAAATGCACTAATGTACACAGCTATGATTTAATAAAAAAAAAATAGAATAAAAACTTAAGTTTAAATATCTCATTGGTATATTTCTGTATATCACTGGAAACAGTGAATATATATTAAAAGCTAGTATCTGACATTAAGTAGTTTATCTTGACTAAGGAACTTAAGTCAGGTTGCTAATTAATACTGTCTCTCCATTGGAAAGAAACTAGAAGTAGAGAAACCTGGATATTAATTTGAATTCTGTCATCAATTTTTTTTGAGGGATTACAGCAAGTTGTGGTGGTTTTAATATCTTGATAAAAATAAGAATTATCTACACTGAGCAGATTGAAAGAAACTAGAATATGAAATATCTTAGAAGGAAGAGAATTACGTCCAAATCGGACATTGATTCCAGTTGATATTATTTGCACATTACTGTTGTGGCAACACTACTTCATATTACTTGATCAAATAGGAGCTCTAAAGGTCACGTGATGGTTATTTATTACACATTAGCCACTTGTTGAGCAAAGTTTGCATATTGATGAGGTTAGACAACTTATACTTTTTGATAAAATTTACTTGAACAGGAAAGATCCTAAGTGTAACCCATCCATGAACATCTGTTGTTCTGTACCAAGCATACCGCTTGGCTCCTGAGAGATGCAGGTGGTTTAGATATTAAAAATACCACAATTTACTTTAATTCTTACACGAAGTATTGATATTAGGAAATAAAACAAGTTATGATGAAGTCCATATTTCCTTTCTTCTATCAAACATAGTGATTCTCTCAGAGCACAGCATTGTTGTTGGGTAATTGGAAAGGAATGAAAAATTGGAAAATAAATCTTTTTGTCACTGCCTTTTTATCTTTATCATGTTTCAAGTACCTCATTGCAGGCAACGCTTACAAAACAACAAATGTCGCTTGGGTATTTTTTTAATATAGTATCAAATTTATTTTTAGTTTTCATGTAGAAAATGAGTTTATAATCTCAAAAAAGTGTAATTAACTATCCCTATGTGTAATAATTTAAAATAGTCCTATCAGAGAACTTATGACATTCAACTGATCTCATTTATTACCAGGTAGACATCTAAAGTCTCTACACTTAATGGACTCTCTGTATCTTCTCAGTAACATAACTTTAAAATAACTTCAATTCAGCCAGGTAGGAAATGAAGGATTTGGGAGACTCAAGCTAAAACCTAGAAAACCAGCTTTGACCGGAACCACAGATTTTTTCATCATTCATTTTAAATCAGTTGAAATGTTAAAACTAAAGGAGACTTGTATTCCCAGTGTAAATACTATCTTATATAATCTCACAGCCCAAACTTTAACAAACTGTGGTCTATAAAGCATTTTCTAAGCTATAGAAATGTTTAATAATAATGGTCATGTGCAGATATTGTACTAAGCCATTTACATTCACTTTTGTTGACTTAACATCTGAAGTTTGAGGGCCGCCTATGTGTCATACCTGTGGAAGGCAATAAGAACATAATGGTGACAGGCAGCACCTGTGGCTCTAGGGAGTGGGGCACTGACCCCATATACTGGAGGTGGCAGGTTCAAACCCAGCCCTGGGCAAAAAAAAAAAAAAAGAATATAATGGTGAGAACAAAGAGACAAGACCTCCATGGTAATGTCAGCTTATAGGAAAATATACTAAATATAAATGAATATAAAGTTATAACTGTTATACAAAATGAATGTATGCTATTCTGAGAAAAAATAACCTCATGCTAACCTTTCAATTATATCAGAAGTACTATAACATTTTGCAGATGAAAAGGTAAATTTATTTAATTTTATAATATAAATTCATAAAAGTGAGAGAATCCAAGATTAAAACAGGTTATTTAACATCAGATCTAGCACTCATAAGCAGTAACCCACAGTGGCTTTAAACATTTTCACAGCTTTGAAAAACGGTCTTGTATTTGCTTCTATTCTTTAGGAAGCGAATCGGATGTGAATGAAAGGCATTTCCCTAGACACAGATTAATCGAAGAGTATACATCAGTAAAACTCTTTTAAAGTTTTAATCTATCAATGAAATATATATTCACAGTTCTTAGATGGGACTGTAGTTAGCTAAACAAATAAGTTATTCTCTGAAACTTCTTCTAATAAATAAAGTAAAGGTATTGAGCTATTCCAGAATGGCACCAATGGTAAATAATAATTTATTTTTATCATTTTAGTTAACAAATATAGTTATCAAATTGTCAGAGACTCTGTTCAGGTCTTTAACATAATACCATCACAATGGCCTCTAAGACTATTCAAAATATTTATTTCTCTTTTCTGTTACTATATGACAAAATTAAAACTTGTTTGTTCCTCACCTAGTTTGCAGGGAGTGCCCAACAAGATGTAGGTAAGATCCTGTTCCATGAATGAAATCCACTGTTAGAGAGATGTGATTTCAGAAAACTTTACAGAAAAACTCTAAAAAGATAGATGCTCAGAATTGCTAGGATTCGTTTGCAAATCTAGCTGTTTCTTATCTACCTATACATATCCAACTTGGTATAGAATATCCAGGGCCGGTAGGAGCTGGGACTTAATTACTTAACAAAAGTGACTGATTCTCCCGAGCCATTCCAGCCAGGCTTGTCCGGCTTGCATGTATGAAGATGCTACAGAATGAAGGCAACCATGCTGTCTTGTCTACCCTAAACCACCACAAACTGTACTTTTTACCTAGAAAGTGGAAATAATATATTCTCCTGTAGTTATAAGACAAATTAAGGTAAAGAAAACTAATATAAAATAATAATATATTCTCCTGTAGTTATAAGGTAAATTAAGACAAAGAAAACTAATATTACATTACAATGGACTTCATTGTAATTATTCTTTTAACGCAGGCTTAAAGAGGACTCCATTCCTTGACACCTTCATGTGTAAGACTGAGTGAATATCTTCATTAAGTCAAAATAACCATGTAATAGAGATATTTTTTGTGGAACAAGAGCTTTATTTTAAGATTTTTTTTATTTTATGTTTTTTTATTTATTATTTTTGAGACAGAATCTCATTATGTCACCCTTGGTAGAGTGCCATGGCAATCTCAAAGTCTTGGACGTAAGCGATTCTCTTGCCTCAGCCTCCCAAGTAGCTGGAACTACAGGCACCCACCACAATGCAGGGCTATTTTTTTGTTATTACAGTTGTCATTTTTTTTTTTGTTTAGCTACCCGGGGCTGGGTTCAAACCTGCCAGCCTGGGTGTATGTGGCCTGTGCCATAAGCACTGTGCTACAGGCTCTGAGCTTATTTTAAGATATTTTTAAAAGTAATTGATCATTCCAACTGGCAAATAAATGCTGTATATATTTATCACGAACGTCATGATGTTGGGAGATATTGTGTACACTGCAGAATAGTTAAGTTGACCTTATTAGCACATGCATTACCTCCCATGCTTACTAGTCTTATTTTATGATTCAAACACTTAAATTTACTCCTAAAAACTTTAAATTCAAACCTTAACATACTATACTGATTATGTTTGTACAATAGATCTCTTGAACTTATTCCTCCTAATTGAAATTTTGTATTCTTTGACCAATATAGACCCAACTTCCCCAACTCCTGAAACCTATCACTCCACTTTCTGCTTCAGTGAGTTCCACATTTTTAGACTCCACATAAAGAGGAGAAGACATAGCATTTGTCTTTCCATTCATGGTGCATTCATGTCCCATTGTGTATAGATACAAATTCTTCCTCATCCATTTTTCTATCTTTGAACACTGATATTGATTCTGTACCTTGAGTATTGTGCATAATAGTGCGATAAACATGTATGTGGAGATAACTCTTTGACGCAGGCTTTCGATTCTGTCTTATTGTTCTTTGTCTGTTTTTATGCCAGGACAAAGCTATTTTTATTATCATAGTTTATTATTATTGATAGTATAATGTGAGGTAAGGTGGTGTGATCCCTCCAGATTTGTTCTTTTTGCTCAAAATTACTTCATCTATCCAACATCTTTTGTGATTTCATATGAATTCTATGATGGACTTGTTTATTTTTTTTTTTATAAAAAATGTCACTGGATTTTGACAGAGATCGCATTAAATCTGTAGATTGCTTAGGTTAATAAATACTTTGACATTATTAATTCTTTCAACTCATGGGCATGGAGTATTTTTCTATTTATTCATGTTTCTCAATTGCTTTATCAGGATATTTAAGTTTTCAGGGTGCAGGTTTTTCTCCTCCTTGGTTAAATTTTTCCTGTTTTTAAAATGTTACTGTATATGGAACTGTTATCTTGATTTCCTTTTCGGGGTAATTTGTTGTTAGCATGTAAAAATTCTACTGATTTTTCCATATTTATGTTGTATTCTGAAAGTTTACTGTATTCATGTATTAGTTCTAATTGAATTTGGATGGAGGATTTAGGGCTTTCTATGTATAAGATCATGTTATCTACAAACAGGGAAATTTTACTTCTAATTTGGATTCCTTTTGTATTTTTTCTCTTTCTGATTACTTTGGCTAGGCCTTGCTGAATAAGTGTGGTGAGAGTGGGCATCCTTGTTTTGGTAGATATGGGATTGTAATTTATGGCTCTTACTGTGTTGAAGTACATTCCTTCTATACCTAATTTGTTTAGAGTTTCTATCATAAAATGATGTTGAATGTTTTCAAATGTTTTTCTGCATCTATTGAGATGACATGATTTTTTCCTTCCTTATGTTAATGTGGAATATCACATTTATTGATTTGCATATGTAGAATCATCTTTGCATTCTATGTATATATCCCATTTAATCACAGTGAATTTTCCTGTTAAATTCTTGTCGAGCTCCATTTGGTAGTATTTTGTGGAGGGTTGTAATTGTTTTTCAGTTTAATTTTTGTACCATCCTCATTTGACTTTGTACTATCAGGGTTATGATAGCCTCAAAAAAAATGAGTTGGAAGCATTCCTTCTTTGTTTTTTTGGAAGCATTTGAGAAAGATTGACACTGCTTCTTCTAAATATTTGCAGATGTCAACAATGAAGCCACTGGGTCTTGGGCTTTTCTTTGATGAGAGATTGTTTTGTTACCGACTCAAACTCATTGCTCATTATTCTCATTACTGATCTATTCAGATCTTTTATTCCTTTATGATTCAGTCTTAGTTGGTTGTATGTGTCTAGGAATATATCCGTTTCTTCTAGGTTATCCGATTTGTTGACATATAATTATTCACTGTAGTCTCTTTTGATTCAGTTTTTTTATGCTCTTGCTCTGTCACCCAGCCAGAGCACAGTGGTACAATCACAGTCACAGTTCACTGCACCCTTGAATTCCTGGGCTCAAGCAATCCACCCATCTCAGCCTCCTGAGTCTCCAGGACCACAGAAGCATGCCATTGCACCTGGCTAATTAAAAAAAAAACTGCAGACATAAGGTCTTACTATATTGTACATTTTGGGAACCTTCTTTCTTTCTTAGTCTATCTAAATGTTGGTCACTTTCATTTATAAAAAAACCTCTTAGTTTCATTGATCCTTTTATTATTTTCCTAGTGTCTATTTTATTTTTGCTCTGATTTTTATTTTTTCCTTTCCTGCTCTCAATTTGGTCTTAGTTTGTTCTTCTTGAGGTTTAATTAATGTTAGACTGTGTATGTGATATTTTACTTTTGATGTTGGCTTTTATTGCTAAGTTTTCACTTATAATTGCTTTTGCTACATGCCATAAGGCTCCACCCTCATGGATGGGTTGATGCTAATTACAAAGGAACTTAAGGCTACAAGTTAAATCCCTTGCTGTCCTGCTCTTCTGACTTCTGTCATGGAATGACACAGCTGGAACCACTGTGACACTGCCAACACCTTTATATTGGACCCACAGCTGCCAGAACTGTGAAACACAAATTTCTTTTCTTCACGAGTTACCCAATCTGTGTTATTCTTTTGTATTAGTAGCAACAAAAAATGGACTAAAGTAATTTGTTAAGTCCATTTGGACTAAAGTGTAGCCTAAGACCAACTGATTGGATGATCTGTCCTTTGTTGATAAAGGGGTTTGAAGTCAACTACTATTTTATCACAGACTCTCACTCTCTTCAGATGTATTGATATCTGCTTTGTACACGCAGATACTCTAGTGTTTAATGCATTTATATCTATAGTTGTTACTGCCTCTTGATGAATTCACTCCTTAATCATTATATAATGACTCTCTTTGTCTCTTTTTATAGTATTTGACTTAACATCTATTTTATTTGTTGTAAGTATAGAGGCTCCTGTTTTCCTTTAATTTCCTTGTGGATGGGATGTCTTTTGCCATTCCTTCACTTTCACTGTATGTGTCTTCCAAGGACAAGTGAGTCTCTTATAGGCAGCACATGGCCGAGTCTTGTCTTTTATCTATCCAGCTGCTCTATGTCTCTTGATTGGAGAATTTAATCCATTAGCAGTCCAGATAATCATTTAAGGATTTATTACTATTATTTTTTAAAGATTATTATCTAGTTATGTTATAGAGTCTTTGTTCCCCCCACCTGTCTTGCTGGCCCAGGTCTCAGGTCAGTCTAGAACCTTGGGCCATGATGCCAGGCTGGCCCAGAGCCCAGGCTAGTGGCTGGGTCTGTGGGGGCTGCCCTGGCACTGAGGTGGATACAGAACCCAGGGGTGCTGAAAATATTCCAGTAATGTGGCTGCTCTAAAGTCACAGGAGTCCAGCACCCAGAGACACTGAGGCCAGACTGGTGTGGTAGCAGCCACAGTTACCTAGTCCCATGAATAGACATGGAGCCTTGAGCTGCAGCCTGCAGCCCAATGTTGGGCCTGCCTGGCAGCTCAGTCCTTGGCTACCAGCCTAGAGTCTGGGGTTGTGAGAGCTCACCCAGTTCTCAGATTTATTGGAATGCGCCTGGATTTGGGGGTCCAAGGCTCACTCCCTTCTCTTTATCCAAGTAGAAGATATCTCTCCACATGATGTGCACCCCTCACTCATGAATTTGAGTGAGGGGTGACACAGTTAATGTAAAACTCTTCTTCCCATGCACTGAAATGTATATTTTCTTACTTTTGTGATACCTCTCAACCTCTCTCCTGAGCATCTTATCTGTTGTGAAGGTATTTTTGTGCATGGATAATTTCTAAAATTAATATTTCCCTGGGGGCACAAACACTGGGGAGTCCAGTTCCAACATATTGCTCGTGTCTTCTCAACACTAACATAGGTATTTTATAAAAATATTCTAGACATTGCTCTAGTAGGTATGACAGTGGATAAAGTTGGCAGGTTTTGTAAAGTGTGATGGTTTCTCTGTCTGCTCATCTGGCCATGTCACTCTCCACATATGCTTAAAGAAATGGCTAAGAAATTATCCCCAAATGTTAACAATGTGATTTCTGATGGTGTGATTTTTGAGATGTTGCCATGTTTTTGCAGTTTAGAATCTGAATATTTATTGTTAAAATATCTTAAAACAAAATAAAATTATTTTTAAAAAGAAAAAAAGGCTGGCATGGAACATGGACAGAAACAGGTGCACTGGAAAAACACTGAATATATTTGAGGATAATTCATGTAAAAATGAAGTTGTTGCATAACAACTGAAGACATTTCCATACTAGAGTGTGAACATCATCACTTAAACAAAGAGGAAACACTGAAGGTTTTGCCTGTAGGAGTAGAGACATGCTCTTCAATGGAATTCATAGGCCAGGTATGGAAAGACTTCAGGTAAAGACACAGGCGAGAAATATTTGAAACAGCAAGAAAAATTGCAGTTTCCTTTTGAGTGGCTATGAAGTAGGTGATGAGGCCAGTAATGGAAGAAAAATAAGGATTGTGGGTTTTGAATTTTTTAATTTCCCTTTTTCCTCCTAGCCACTTCCTGACACTAGTGCCACATAGAGAATACAAACCATATGGAAAGTACTCAGGTCAGGATTGACATAACACATTTGAGAGTGGTGATTTGACCGCTTTCCATAGCTCCAGATCAAGTAGCGTAAACACAGACTATTACAATTCCCATAACACACCATGCAACCCAGGACAGAGAGATGAAAGTAATGCAGCACTTTGGAAATTGTATTTTTAGATATTTTACCTAGATTATAGTCAGTGCCAGAATCTTAAAATATGGTTGGTTTAACTCAGGGCTGGAAAACTAAGTATCATTTTTTACTACATGCATTCCATTTTATATTTGAAGTTTACTTCAGTATATCTATGAAAATTTTGAAAAGTGAAACCGTTCCGTTCATTTGTCGAATACCGATGAAATGTCTGCAACATCTTCAAATGCTAAGCACATTACATAGATGTCTCATTCGGAAGATCTTAGCCTGTTCTAGCCTAAGGTTTCATTGTGTTCTACAGCAATATTTTCTGGTCAGCGACCCTTCTGATCTAATTTTTTGCATAACTATAAATCGCATCTGCTAAATGACTAAATCATGGGGAAAGAGTTGTAGGAAATGAAAGGGACTATGCACAATTATCCATGGAGGTAAGAAAAAAAGTTTTCCTCATTTTACAATTTCTCCTGAGTTTAATTTCAATTCTAAACGTTCAGTTTTCTTCACCTTAAATAAAAAATATACAATCTGATAAAATAGAGAAGTAGTCTAAGGGTTAAAATATTAGGTCTTTTATTCTCATTGTTTTTTTTAATATGTGAATTTCTTCACTTATAAAACAAAAATGATATTTGATACTGGTTCTAAAACCATGATGTAATAATTCTTGAATAATATACTGAAATACTGCATAAAAATTCAGAGAGTCAATCACTTGTATCATTTTTATAATACCCTGACAAAATATTGATTTATCTGACTGCCTTAGTGGAGTATAAACAAAACCCTATGACCTACAATTTATAACCAAATAATATTTTAAATGCAGATAGAGTTGAACTACATAGTCCAACAATAAAATCCAAATCCTGAATATGAAATTTCATCCTAAATTTACTTCACTTTAGAATCCATACATTTACAATAAGATTATGCTTGAGTCTATAATCATATTGGTTTGCACCACTAATTGGGAAAGAGAGAGACAATTGCCTTTTATTCATTCTAATTTTAATGCTTACTTAGTGTTTTTTCTACAAAATTTCTTCAAATATCAACCATTTATTCAGTTCAGAATACATTGTTTGAATGTCTAGAAAATCCAATGTGTAGTAAATGATAGAAAATATACTGGGTAACATCACTAAGATCTTATCAGAGGAATATAAACAAACAAATGAGCAACTCTTCCAGCATTTAAAATTGTAATCTCAATAAGAATCTTCCAGAGAAAAAAGAGACTAAAACTCATTTGCTTTCTTAACAAATAGTTGAGAATTTATAGCAACAAATCACTAATGAAGGGGTTCAGAACAAAGAGAGTAGTGATAAATAGATTCAGTTAAATATTGAAGCTTTTAAATTTAACACCCAGCGAACTTCAGTAAGAATACAGCTTCAGTTCTTTTTTTTTTCAATCCTTTCCTATTCTATCTATCACAATTACACATATTCTCACATGCTGGTTCAAATGCCAGCTGCTCCATGGAAACGGCCCAATGATTCCCCCCCTAGAAAGAGAGCAAATCTGTTTTTTGACTAATTCTAGGCATATTCATTCCACATCCATGACAAAGGTATTAGACAATTTATATTTTTTAAAAAATAAGACTTGGATTACTGCAAATATGGATTAACATTTTGAATAAAAGAAGTTATAAAGTGACCCAATTATTGAGTAGCTGCTACCTGCCAAGAAACACTGTTTCATTTTTAATTCATGTAACCATTTTTGTAATGAGTATTAAAATCTTTGGGTAGTTTGTCCAATTGAAACAAAGACTTGAATTTAGGAATACCAGACTCCAAATATCATGTTCTCACTACACAATACATTTTCTGTTATTCCAAAAATATATATACAGTAGACTATTTCTAAATTCTGTTCATGATCAATATTATTCTTTTAAATTATCTGATTGATATCAAAACATGTTTTCAAGTTTCACTGAATGGCTTTTAAAACATTTATAACTCTACACACTCACAAACCCAAACTCAATAGAAAATAAATGCCAATACTTTCTCTGGGAAAGCTCACCTGGCAAGAAAACCTAGCTACATTTTTGTGTCACCTAGTAATTCTACTAAATAAAAGAGAAATTTGATGTCTTAACATTGAAATCTTGTCCTGAAAACAGAAACAGCATATATAAGAGACTGTATTTTTGGCCTGGAAATATGTTATCAACTAGTAGCAAAAGAAAACAAGGAAAAACAAATCACGCCACCTTCTTCTTACTGAAGTTATCCTTAACAGCTGTTACTTGTGAGCTTCTCATTTGGGGTTGTGACTAAATCAAGAAGCCACCATGTTGGTTGGATTTTCCTCCTAGTAACCTGCTCCAAGGTTAGCAAAATATGACAGTGCATATTGTGCATCCAGGACCTGGGATTAGCCCTGATGTGCAGAGATGCCCACTTAGCTTCCTTTGAGAAAAAGGTTTCTCTCTCCTGACTCCTATAGGAACCATCCCTACCTCACAGGGTTGTTGTAAGGTACCATGTGAGTGTGTGTGCTCCTAGCACTCAGCTCGGGGCCTGGATGATAGTGGGCACCCAATAAAGGCTAAAACAGGAAAAAAAAAGTTATTTTCATGGAATACATTCAAACTGTATATTTATTTCAAACAAAAGCAAAATCCTTAGTATTTTATCCAATAATCCCAAAGCCAATATTATTTTCTTATCTTACTCTTCATAATTTTAACAAGTCAATGGATTAAATACTTTTCTGCTTTCATCATATTAATGTTAAAACTCCAGAATTCCCGAGTAAAAGTGTCTTGTAACTTTCATTAAAATGGCAAATATTTTGGAGATTTCTTTCAGGTGCTCCTTAATTTTAAATAATAAATTGCATATTTATTCTACATTTATCAATATCCTTACCTGTGCCACATGCATGAAGAAATGAATGCAACATAGATATTATACCTTACGAAGCTAATATTCAATAGTTCTAATGTTCAGTATGGCAGCCACCTGTCATAATTTTTGTCCAATATAATCTGAGGACAGGAAACTGCCTTGAGCAGCCAGCCCAGAAAGAGGGAACGTCAACATGAACCATCTGCACGGTTGGGACCAGAACACCTGTTCCAAAGACCAAGTAGCTACTGTGAAAGTGGCCAGAATTAACATATCTTAAAAGGGTGCTTCCCAAGAGAAACACCTACTAGCACAAACGGGGTCTCAAGGGAATTCTTATAATTGTAAGATGAAGACAATTCATTTTTACAACAAGTTAGACTTTCTTATAAGCCCAGAAGCAGGTTTCAGTCACCCTTGACACAGTTTCCAGTTCTACATCCCCTTCCTCATGGCTGCTCCCCACACCAGTTCCTTGTTGTGGTTGATCCAGATTTCTGCCTTATACGATTTCCTCCTGGTGACCCCTTCTCTATGGGACAGCTAGGTACGACCTCCCTGACTGTCCCCACTGACGCCATACCCTGCAGATAAGCCACAGTACCCACTCTCAGTCACAGCCTGGCCATTTAGGACTTATTCCTACTTGCTTTACACACCTTTTAAAACTTCCCATGGGAACCCTGACTGACTAATCTCCAGACGCCATAAAGGTACTGGCCCTTGGTTCTGAACAACCTCCCTCCACCCTCATGCGTGATGTACACACCCATGTAAGTAATAAAATCTTGATTTTTGTCTTGTGTCTTTCCTAGCCAGTAAAGAGGTGCTGTCAATCTTAAAGATCATGAATCAAAACAGAGCCTCAGCAGAAAGAATCTGCATAGAATTCTGCTCCATGTACCCGCTGTGGATTGACGAGCATGAAGTCAGCCGGAGAGTGGATCACCCCACTGAGGAGCAGAGAAATCCAGCGGACTTCGAAAGAACTCACCAATGATGTTAGACAAATGAACAAGCACTAGAACATGTGCTTTGAAAAAGAGCTTTCACCAGCCAATATGGAATCACAGCTATCAGTTTATTAGAGAGGCGATGGCCTGAATTTATTCTTCCCATGTCATTTAAATATTTCTCATGCAGGAACCAGAAGCAGGGGGTGAGATTCTAAGGAGAGGAGTTAAATGGACCAAGCAGAGTCCCAAAAGGACTTCACCATCATTCTTCCTTACTGCCTATCATGAAAAAAGCAGAACCACTTGAGCTGGGAATTCCAGGCAAACACTGGTAATAAGAGTGAGACTAACACTTATCATATTTTAATTCCCCAAAATGAGGCTGTTTTAGCTTCTGAAAGTGAACAGAGTGTTAAAGGATCTACCTAAGATGTCAATAATAGGTGGGGAATTAGCATCAGAAAAATCACTTTGAAATAAGTGGCCAGAGGAAACGAAGTATTTCCCTGATGATCATAACTATCTTACTCAGCTTGCTTAGTATATGTTGAGTGGGAAATATGGTAAGCTACAAAAGACAACTTATCCAGAAACATACCCATGATTTTGAAATATTTTTCTCCTACAGACTAACTTTTCATACTGTCACAAAAAGAGAAACTCCTACTTTCATTTGATACTACCTCAAAATCGTTTATAGGAAACATTAAGTCTTAAATGTTACATCATTGAAATTATAAAGCCTCATTTTAAAAAAATAGTAAGAGCCAGTTTTATCTGTCGTAAAATTTCAATTGCAAACTGCAAGTAATTAGACCACTTTTCAGTCACATAGTAGCTAGATTAATGAGGCTCTTCTCACAGATGTTTAAGATGTAGAAGGTGTGTCTGAGTTTGAGTGGAGAGCGATGAGGAAGCATTTCCTAGAGGAGGCTTAGGCAAGACTAAAATTAAATCACCAAGACATAAGGACTAGTCTCCTAGTTGGAAAAAATTAACAGTTCAAATTTTTAAACCCTGAGGGGGCACAGGAAACCCATGCCTGGTCCAGACCTCAACTTCCATGTATCTGGAAAGAAAACTAGCAGGAACTGTGAAGACTGGGGCCTCATGTCACTGGTGGTGACTATTTATGTCTGATGATTGAATGTCATCAGAGTGATATGTAAGATTTATTAGAGGGAGGATCCAGTTCTAGTGGAAAAAGGAAACTGCATGGGAATGGGGAAAGCTCCAGGCAATAAACTTAATGTTTTAAAACAGACTTCTGCCCAGTGAATAGGAACCAGGATCCCAGGATGGAGAAATTAGGCCCCAAATAAGAGGTGGGGTTATAGGAGTAAAAGCAATCTGCTTGTAAGCATCTCACCCATACGAGCAAATATTAATATTTTTTAACTTTTCAAAAAGTGTAATATAAAAGAAAAATGTAAACATTACACATTTCAGTTTGAGAACTACATAAATTAAACACACCTGTGTAAACAGGACCCAAAACAAGAAAAAGAATATACTATTATTAAGGTCCTATATGCACTTCAGTGAACCCTTCCAGCCTTGCTATCTCTCTAAAGTCCCTTTACTTTCACCTGTAAAAGCATATATTGGTTTTACCTGACCTTTATTTTACTTGTATACATTAAATTATAAAATATGCATACTTTTGCATCTGGTTTCTCTCACTCAAAGGTATTTATATTTATCCCTCTTTTTAGATGCAGTTGTAGGTCATTGATTCTCATTGTTGAATACTAGTCCATTGCATCAATATGCCATAATTATTTATCCACTCTTCTCTTAATGAGTCCCAGGGTAAGTTCTAGTTTGAGGCAATTATAAGCTGGTGCTATAAACATTCTACCTGAGGTCATTTCCGGAGCATACGTTTATAGCAATTTCTTTGGGGTTTTCCTGGGTAGAGAATTGCTAGATCGCCATGAGATGTGCAATTTGGCTTTAGAAAATACTGACTAACTGCTTTCCAAAGGCATTGCAATAATTTATATACCCACAGAAATGTAGGAAAATTTTATTGACTACACTTTTTCATCACACTTGATATTTTCTTTTTTTTTCTTAAATCATAGCTGTGTACATTCATGCAATCATGGGGTACAACGTGCTGGTTTTATATACCATCTGAAATATTTTCATCAAACTGTTTAACATAGCCTTCATGGCATTTTCTTAGTTATTGTGTTCAGACATCTGTAAGTTTCATCGGTACCCTTCTAAGATGCACCATAGATGTGGTCCCACCAACTACCCTCCCTCCACCCATTCTCCCCCCTCCCCTCCCCTCCCTTGCCCCTTTACCCGTATTCTTGTGCTATAATTGGGTTATAGCTTTCATATTACTATATTTTTTCACTTTAGCCATTCTGATTGTTTCACATCAGCAGCTTTGACTGACATTTATTAATGAGTAATGAAGGTGGATAGATACTTTTTTCACAAGCTTATTTATTAACGTTTGTATATTTTCATTATGATATCTTCAAATTTTCTGCCCATTTTTGCTATTGGATTGTAAGGTTTTTTTTCCTATTTGTTAGTAATTCCTCATTATTCTATATTTGAGTACTTTTTTGAGATATGTGTATTTCACACATTTTCTCCTCTATTTCTTATTTTACATGCTATGCACAGTGGCTATTAAAGACGTTGTTAATTTTAATATAGCCTAGATTAAATTTATGGTTAACATTGTGGGTCCAGTTTAATAAATATTTATCTACTCAAAAGTCAAAAAGATTTTCTCCTACACTTTTTCTTCTAACACTTGTATTGCTGTATCCCAGACATGTTTAAAATCTCACATAAATGAATCCAGGGCACTTAAGGCAAAAGATTCTGTATAAATTCCATTGTCTTATTTAGAAACTTCTAATTTGCCATCAAATCAGGCAGAATTCTAGATTCAGAATGATGACAGGGCAGTGAATAATAGGATTTTCAAACATTGATCTTAGCATGGAAGCTCTGGGCAAGGATTTTGGTAAAAAGGTACAAGCTGTTTCCCATATATTCAATACGTAATTATAACCTGAGAAGATGTGTAAAAAAATGGTGAAGTTCTCAAGGACTGTCAAAGTAACTCTCTAGTTGTCACACTGGCATTGATTCCCCTGCCCTGGCATCAAACAGCTTCCAGCTGATCTACAAACTGAGGCAAAGCTGTCAGTGCATAAAAGTATAATGGCCTTTTTCTCCTGTTGCACTTGCAGAGTGTCCAATCCTCACTGTGGATTATATGCGGACTTTTCTAACTATCTGTGGAGGTGGATATCACAAAAATTATGCACAGAACTTTTTTACTGCTCATCAGCTTTCATAACTCTTTGCGTATTTAATGTATGGCCCACGACGACTTTTCTTCTTCCAGTGTGACACAGAGATGCCAAAACACTCTCATCCCTGATAGGTATTTATTTAAAACCTTCATGTAGAGGAATTCAGGGAGGTAGAGGTGAATTTGAAAATGCTTATTGTGTATATTAGACTCTGGGAGGCCAAGACGGGCAGATTGCTTGAGCTCAGGAATTCAAGACAAGCCTGGCAAGAACAAGACCCCAACTCCACCAAAAGTAGAAAAATTAGCTGGGCATTATGGTGGGCACCTGCAATCCCAGGTCCCAGGGAAGCTGAGGCAAGAAGATTCCTTACACCAAGAGTTTGAGGCTGCTGTGAGCTATGAGGATGCCATGACACTCAACCCCTCTGTCTCAAAAAAAAATTTTTTTAAGTGTATCTTGGACACTTACAAACTAAGACAATCAATGTGTGCTTGTTACAGACTAATTACGTGATGTACTGATAGCACTGAAAGTAATCCATGTGTATACACACTCCTCAATGTACTCTGATTATTTTGGTTCATTCAACATCTTCAAGGTCTAGTTTTAATGCCTTTATGGTCATTAATCATCCCAATCTTGTTTTCAGGAGATATGATCCCAGGAGATACTCTGACAATGAGGGGTGCAGGTTGGGGTCAACCCACTCTGGGTATCCCACCTCCGTCAGAGGAAAGTTCACAAAATGCATGACCAGTTGATGCTGAAAGAACAAGCTGTCCCTCAGGAAAGCCAGACTTACTAAACCCAGATTGCAAGACTTTGCATATTTAGGAGTTTTGACAAAAAAACAGAACTTCAAATATTCGTTATGCTCACCTAATTTATCTTTCCGGTCATTAGAATGCACAGAAAAAAAGCAAAAGAAAACTTCCAGCACTTAGTTCAAATTTACTATACCTTTGTCAGGCTCCAGAAATCTGTGTTTTATAAAGTCTAATAAGTAAACATTGAAGACCATGCATTATAGCCAAGGTGTACGTATTCTCTCTCACTGTCAATTATCACCTTGTTATTCCTCTTTCTTTAAAATGGCATTGACTGTTTCAAGATATTTACAATGAAGAACATATGTATTATTTCATAGAAGCACATGGCTTGCAGCTGTTCATGGTACTGCCCACAGGTGTGGGGCAGCTTGCTTGGTACTGCATGGGATTCCCATTTTATCCATGATAAGAAAAATATGATGCCCAGATGGCTCATATCAATTATGCTATAGAAAGGGTTGGCTGGTCTTCTCCTTCTCAGCAGGACTTCCATTGATCTCAGTTCTGTCAGGATCTGACATGATGTTTGTAGACTACTCATTTACCAGTGAAATAATGATGTCAGTTTTAAATATGTGTTTTGCAAAGATCCATGTTTTCAGGAAGCTGAAAAGAGGGAATGAAAGGGATGGGCAGGGAGTGGGAGGGATTAAGACAAGCAGAGCTCCAGAAACCACTGCTCTTGTTTCAGATCTGTGGTGCTAGGAATATATTTATTTGAAAAAAGTATTATTTTTCAAACCTCTAAACATGATGAACAATAATGCCCATTACGGTCTAATGATCTTTGAATCCATACTACAAAGGGTAGACGGTTACTATAAGGTGCTTAATAACTCTGGTTTTCATATTAGCCAAGATGTAAATTTGATCACAGCTCTGGTATTCAACTAGTTTTAAGGAGGAAAAGAAAACCTTTCTCTCTTTTGATCACTGCAGCTGTAAAAGAGGGGATGATAATGATTATGATAATGATGCATGGCAATCTGGCAAACCTTATAAGATTTCTGAGAATAGCAAATGAATTTACCTATTTAGAGCCATTTGGTATCAATTTTACCACCATCAAGCATGCCAAAAATATTATCAATGCTATTTCACTTTTTATCTTACATTATAAATATGACCTCTCCTGATCAAATGCGGTAATAACATCAAAGTGAACTTGATTTTTTATTCATTATAGAATATTTATAATAAGGCAAATTTGGCTCAGGGCCTATAGCTCAAGCGGCTAGGGCACCAGCCACGTACACCAGAGCTGGCAGGTTCAAATCCAGCCTGGACCCACCAAACAACAATGACAACTACAACCAAAAAGTAGCTGGGCATTGTGGCAGGTACCTATAGTCCCAGCTACTTGGGAGACTGAGGCAGGAGAATTGCTTTAGTCCAAGAGTTTGAGGTTGCTGTGAGCTGTGATGCTGTGGCACTCTACCGAGGGTGACAGCTTGAGACTGTCTTACACACTACCTCAAAATGTGTAAGAACTCCGTTGGTTTTCTAAGGCAGCTGTAAGAAAGTCCTGCACATCATGTGATTTACAACAACAGAAATTTATTCCTTCACAGTTCTGGAGGCTATAAATATGAAACCATCATTCTGCAAACTACCCTTTCTAGCTCCTGGTGATTGCCAACAATATTGACATTTCTAGGCTTATAGCTGTTTGCCTTGATTCTAATGTGGCCACTTCCCCGTGGTGTGTATCCGTGCCTCTGTTTCCTGCTCCTTTCTCTTACAAAGACACAGTCATTGGATTTAGAGTTAATTCATACCTGGTGTGCCTTCATCTTAACTTGGTTAGATCTTCAAGGACCCTATTCTAAAATCCCACCAGCAAATGTCAAGACAAAAGCTTGCAGTGAAGAAAACCTACTTGGAACTAAACACAAAATGAGCAAAAACAATGCAATGGAGAAAAACAAACCAAACAATGAAGAAGTAGAAATTACAGAGGCAGGGAGAAGAGATATCTAGGAGATTTCTATGTAAGTATTATTTAAAAAGTGACCTATCATTTTTTAAAAAACTACATAGAAACAAAAAAGAATGGACTCCATGAAGTTAGACACCACACTGTATCATGCCTCCTCTAAAAGTCCAACCCACTGATTTCTCATAAAACTGAAAACCAAAAAGATTAAGTCAAACACATTAACAAGTTTTTAAAAGAAAGCAAGAATGAGTAACAAATTAACATCCCCAAAGATGATAATAATCCTATGTGAATTCAGATTAAAACAAATGAAAGAAAAAACAAAATAATTTCACCCAAAAACACTGAGATTAGTCTGGCCTAACATAGTATCATGGAATACAATGAATAAAAATACAAAAAAAAAACTTCATCAGAGCATTTTAATTTGTACAGAACAAAATCAGGTTAGTATAAGAGTAAATGAGTGATATGGGAAGGAGAAATAAAATTAGTGAATGAAAACTAAGGCAGAAACAGAATTGTTTGTTAAAAGCTGACTTGTTTGTTAAAGGCTATAAAGTATTCCATTTCGAACGAAACAAATTCACTGAAATTTTTCCTAGAATTAAGCAGAAATGTTTCCTATTTTTTCTTTCTTTCCTCTGTTCTGTTTTTCTAATTAGATGCGGGGGGTTTGGCTTTTTTTTGAGACAGAGTCTGACTATGTCGTCTTTGGTAGAGTGCTGGGGCATCACAGATGACAGCAACCTCAAACTCTTAGGCTTAAGCGATTCTCTTGCCTCAGCCTCCCAAGTAGCTGGGACTACAGGTGCCCACCTAAACACCTTGTTGTTGTTGTCATTGTTATTGTTGTTTAGCAGGCCCAGGCTGGGTTTGAACCCACCAACCCTGGGGGAAGATGTCCAGTGCCCTAATCACTGAGCTACAGGCACCAAGCCTAGACAACTTATTATTGACAATTTATGTTAGGGCACTTAAAAGACTCTCTAGTTAAATGTGTAAGATAGCAGTTGTTATTTCCCACAACGCATGGATAAATATCCCCAATGATCAAAAGAAGGGAGGAAGTTCTAGAACACTCTGATCTCCTTTTGAAAATATGCCGATGTTAAAATTTCACTGTAGTTATTGTTTTTGAATCTGCATTGCTAATGTTCTGACTGTTAGAAATCTTTCTATTTTTCATATATTGTGTGTATGTACTAAATATGAAAAAATAACATATTCTGCAGAAAACAGATCTACTACAAAACCTATCTTCACTAAAACTAGAAAATTATCTGTGAACAAAAGATTCTTTTATAAGGCTGTTCTCCCAAGTAATGGTAATTATTAAATGTTATTTGAAAGGCCTCCATTTTATCCCTAAGCCAGTTTATGTTTTGTAGTTTGATTTGTATTATCTAATACTTATTTTTAATAGACAAAAGTATTGATATTATAGACTTCTTTGCTACCTCCTCTATAAATATATTATTAAATTTGAAAGACTAGTTTGGGGTGTCAAGATAATTCAACAAATCCTTATTTAACCTATTTTAAAAATTGATTCTATCCAGAATAAAATTTTTAACATAAAAGTATATTCTGTTTGCTTTTCATCAATATATTTCCACCCAATACAAAAAACACACTCCATGAAGGGTGACAGAGAACTGGAACAATCATGTCATGGACTCACTGTGTAAATACTAACAAAACCATGAAAATCCTATACTGTGGTTTAACACAGTAAACATGTATAAAAACTCTGTATTCTCCATTCTCACATTTACAGCTGTTTGTTGTCTATTTTTTCCTTTATCACTTCGTGATGATGATGATTGTAACATACGATGCTCAGTGATGAGATATTTCATGTCAGGCGATGTTCTACATATTCCGTAAACATACTAGGAAACTGAATTTAATAATACCTCTAAAAGGTAATTCACTGATAAAGTGAATTTCATCCCAGGATTGTGAGGATGGTTCAATACATATAAATCAATAAATGTGATTCACCACATAAACAGAAGCAAAAACAAAGATGACATGATAATCTGAACAGATTCAGAAAAAAGCACTGGATACATTCCAGCACACCTTCATGACAAAAACCCCTAACAAACCAGCCATAGAAGGAACATGCTTCAAAATTATGAAAGCCGTTTATGGCAAACCTACATCTAACATCCCGCAGAATCTGTAAAAGTTGAAAGATTCCCCTTAACAAATGGAATAAGACAAGAGTGCCAGTGGCCCCACTTCTATTTAAGATAGTATTGGAAGTCCTGGCCACAGCAATCAGGTGAAAGAAAAAAATAAAGGGCACAACATCTGGAAAGAGGAGTTAAAACTATCCCTGTTGCTCAGGCAATGATCTTGTATCTGGAAAAGCCTAAAGACCCCAACAAAAAGATTCTAGAATTGATAAATAAATTAAACTAAGTCTCAGGTTACAAAATTATGACATACAAATTAGAATGACTTCTATATACTGATATTAGTAAAGCTGAAAATCAAATCGAGGATTCAATACCATTCAAAATAGCTCCAAAGAAAAGTACCTAGGAATGTACTCAACAAAAGAGGTGAAAGATCTCCTTAAGAAGAACTATAAATACAAGATGAATGAAATCACGGATGACACAAAAACAAATGGGAAAAACATCCCTTGCTTGTGGACTGTTAAAGTCAGCATTGTTAAAACCTCCATTCTGCCCAGAGTGATTTACAGATTTAATGCAATTCCCATGAGAATTCCCATATGTTATATCATGGACCTAGGGAAAAAAAAACAATCCTAAATTTCACGTGGAGCCAAAAAGATCCTGAAGAGTCAAAGCAGTCCAGAGCAAAAAGAACAAATTTGAAGTCATCACACTGCCTGACTTTGAATTATATTACAAGGCTATGGTTCTGGCTTAAAAGTGGACACACAGATCAACCAAACTGAATGGGGAACCCAGAAATCATACCATACAGCTTTGAGCAGGTGATCTTGGACAAAGCAGACAACCACAGACACTGGGGAGAAGATGCCCTGCTTAACATGCGGTGCTGGGAATACTGGATGGCCACGCATGGAAGAATGAAATGGAACCTTTACCTCTCACAAAATACAAAAATAAACTCTGGATGGATAAAAGACTTAAATGTAGTGAATACAACCATAACGTTCTAAATGAAAATATAGGAAACATTCTTCTAGAATTGCCTAGGCAAAGAATTTACAACCAAGATACCAAAGGCAAATAAAGCAACAACAAAATAAGTCAACTTAAATTTAAAAACCTCTGCACACCAATCCACAGAGTGAATAGGCATCCTACCCAATTGGGGGAACAGTCACAAACTATAGGCAAAGGACCAATATCCAGAATCTGCAAACTCAATCAGCAAGAAACCCACAAACAACCCCATTAAAAAGTAGGCTAAATATATGAACAAGTTTACAAAACCTGATGGACACGTGGCCTACGGACCTAAGAAGAGATGCTCAGCCAACATCACTAACCATCACAGCAACACAAATCAAAACCATATGAAATGCATCTCACCCCTATCAGGGTGGCTATTATTAAAAGTCAAAAAGCAATAGATGCTGGTATGGATGTAGAGAGATAGGAATGCTTACACACTGTTGGTGAACCTTCAAATTAGTACAACCTCTATGGAAAACAGTATCGCGATTCCTCAGATGAATAAATGCAGACCTCCCATTTCATCCAGAAAACACACTGCTAGGTACTTGCCTGTACCTAAAGTGCTGTCAATTAATGAGTGAATAAAGAAAATATGTTACACACACACACACACACACCATGGAGAACTACTCAGTCATCAAAAGAAATGAAATAATGTCATTTGAAGCAAATTGGGTGGAACTGCAGACCATTATCCTACGTGAAGCATCTCAAGAATGCAAAATCACACACCATATAGTCTCACTAATAAGTGGGAGGTCGTCCACAAAGAGAGGTAGGGGAAATTGAAAACCAAGAAGGGGTCAATGAGGGAGGAGAGGGGTGGGATTAAAAACATAAGTCGTTAAGTACAACGCGTCCTTCTCTGGTGAAGGATAGACTGAGCCAAGCCTTACACGACGTATCTACGTAACACATTCAAATGACCTTAATAGGTTGGGGAAAAGACTTAAAAATAAGAAAACATACATAGTCTCACAATATAAAACATAGTTTTTCTATATGGTTGATTTATTTCCCTTTTCTTTCTTTGTGTGGTCTTTAAATTTGTTTTTGGGCAGATCATGGTGTCCCTTCTTTTTGAGAAACATTTTCTAATTTAAACTTTATTTTTTTCTTTTTCTAAGTTTAAAGCATACTAGGAATTTATTCTTAAATAAGATTTTTGGAAGTGAGCTGCAACTTTCCACAGAGGACCATCAGATTAAAAAGATTATCTCCTCTTCATTCCCACCACCTTTTATCACAAATCTGAAAAGCTTAAAAACTTTCTGAACATCTGTGTTCTGTCTGCAGGTAAGACTGAAATTTAGAGAGCAATAGGGTTCTCCACTTGGAATATAAAAATACACCTTCTCGGTTAAATTTTAATTCCAGGCACACAGGGATAATATTGTATTCCATTTTTTCTGGGCAACCCAAGAGAGCAGGCAAAGAAAAAAGTGAAATAAGAGAAGAAACTCAATATTCTGGACTCTCTTTGACTATGTATCAGATATAAAGGGGTCACCAGAGCCAACCCAGCTTTAGCGCCTCACCCACACAAATCACTGCCCATTGTAGGCATCAATAACAAATATTCATTAAGCTACAAACTAATTTGTCCATTTCTGATGATCATCTAGAGGAGCGAATACATTGAGTCCTAATTACAGGATTGGAAATATAGTAATATAAGGATAAATCCAGATTCCAGAATTCTACTCAGAGAACAAACCATGGGAGCAATTTGATATGTTGCTTTTCATGTACAGACTCTATTAATCTAGCTCTAAAGGGATTGCTGCGGTTAGTAATACTACATTGTTTTTTTTCTGGTTTGTTTGTTGTGTCATTGCAATAGAATAAGAATGTCAGGACAAGTCCCATATAAAAAAGGTTAGGGTTGTCAAGAATATGTCTTCATTTCCATTCATTTCATAACCAATAATCCACAGCTTCACTAAATTAATACTAGAAAAAATATTTTAAGAATAGTTATTTGAATGAAGCCAAAGTATTATCCTGACTAGGCCATCAGTTTGTGGCCCACTTGGTATACTGAATGGTGCGTTAATAAGCCTGTTGGGGAAGGAGAGTCGGGGGGTGATTTCAACTGTGTATCAACTTTAGTTGTGTAAATATTCCCACTGTAGCTAATTCCAAGCTCCCACAACATCTTGTAAAATCTTTAAATACCTAAAAATCAGCTGTCACAAAACTAAATGAGCAACATAAGCACATGCTCATGTGTTACATCCCACGCCAGAGGATACAGTCAACTCATTGAATCTCACTCACTTGATATCTGTTTAAATATCTGTCATGACTAACTATGAGCTCTCTGAAGGAAGAAACAGATCTCATTCTTCCTTGTATCCTGAAACATTTCTTAGTCCCTGGCATCTAGTGGGTGATAAATAAAATAAAGCTTGGTAGAATTGAGTAATAAAAAATCCTTAAGCTATTTAGAAAACATTGGTGCTTATACTACATAAGATTCTTATCTCATCACTTCAATTATAATTTTTCCAAAGGAAAAACATTAGTTTATCCTTCTTATCAGGATGCCAAGTAAACTGAGTTTAATGCTTTCTGTTTGCTGCCCTCTATTCCAAATGTTGATAGAATTTCTTTCCCTTTTCTTTCTTTCTTCTTTTTTTATTAAATCACAGCTGTGTACATTAATGGATTTATGGGTACACTATGCTGGTTTATATACATTTGAAATACAACAAACTAGTAGACATAGCCTTCACCGCACTTTCTTAATTATTGTGTTAAGACATTTATACTCTACAATTAGTAGATTTGACATGTACCCTTGTAGAATGCACCACAGGTGTGGTCCAATCAATTACCCTCCCTTCACCCATCATCCGCCCTCCCATCCACTCCTCTTCCTCTTTCCCCTTCATTTTGGGCTGCAGTTGGGTTTGAGCAATACTTTATGCAGTTATCTTTTTGGTGAACTTTCAGAATCAGAGCTCCCACTGTAGTTTTAGTATATAGTTTCTGTGATTTGGGTAGACACATTTCAACAGGAGTCATACATATCTTGTGATCAAAATATCGAGTTCACCGATACTGATACATTGCACACAAGCTCAGCATGAAATTGATACAAGTGGTCTGTCAGTGAAAGACTCATGAGAAAGAATTTCATTTCAGGCTTAATGTCTAACTAATGATGAGAAATAAGAAAAACAGAGGATATGGTTAGTTTACTGAATTTCTTCTAATAGCACTATTTATATAAGGAAATATGGTTTTCATTAAAATCAAACATGTTAACATTCAGAAAAGATTTTCACTTTTTTTCTTTAAGTGACAAACCAAAGTAAAATAATAAAACAACTTACACCATATTATAACCATTTTAAAATTATTTTTCATGCAACTTTTATGATATAGTCATGTGTGGGTGGCTTGTGCATGTAACATCGGACTGCACATAAAATAAAGTAACAACAAGACTTGTTAAGCCTTATTCATTAAAAGCCAAGAGATTGGGAAAATGAGAGGAATGCAATAAAGATGAATGAGAAGATACAGAGTTAGGTGAAAGCAAAACCAAAATAATGTGCCACCCTGGAAGTCAAACTCAGAAAGTGTTAAGTATGAGCAGGTGTATGAGATGCTCCTGATGAGGGAGAGTGATGAACATGAAATTCATTGCCATGATTAGCTGAGGCGAGCATTGGTGTTCTAGACAATAGAATAGCAGCCTTCACAATGCAGTGGGGACAAAAGCCTGTCTAGAATAGATTCAACAGAATGGAATGAGAACTGGACTCAATCATTAAGAAAACTTCTTTGCACAGTTCTGTGAGAAGGAGACAAGTGGAATGAGCCTAGTTTGAGGAGAACTTGAGATCATGGAAATCTCGTTTTACCTTTAATATGGGAGAGATAACGTTAAGTGTAAGTGACAATGACCCAAACAGAGGAGAAAATTAAACATGGAGATACAAGTGGGAGGAACTGGACACACTGGGTCAGATGACTTCTTTGTGGGTTTTTGATATAAACGTAGTTAATGACCCTCATTCTCTGGTCACTCTGTGTAGCACACTGACAATGTCTAGTAAACACTTGTAGGTAGTTTATTTTCTACAGATACTATACCTGCTGAACTCTGCTGGCAAAGTGCAGCTGTGTTATTATAAAGAATCAGTATATTTGTTTTAAAATCTATATAAACTATACATGCCATTATCATTATATAAGTTAGATCTTAATCATTTAATGAAATGAAATGTGGATACTTAATGAAAATAGTATGTTTAGTACAAACTATGAGTTTGAGACAGAGATAAGTTTGTAAAAGAAAAACAATGTTATAATATTATAGGTGATACAATCATTAAATATAGAAGAACATTTATCATAACTATAAAAAAATATTTCATTTAGACTCTTTGAAAATGTCTTTTAATTATTACTCTTCCTGAAAAAAAAATAAATGCTATAAAATATTTTGTGAGTGGATAATGAAAGAAAAAACATGTATTGGATCCAAAGAACATACACATACTCAGAAAGAAAGCATTGAAATTATGTCAAAAATGATGAAAATATTTTACTGTATATTAAGGTAGTCTCATTTATTTAAGAAAAAATAATAGTTTTGAGTTATTTTGTATGACTTGGCACCTAAAAGATATGTTAATTAATTGACTACTAGCATTTAAATCAGGTTAGATAGGTTTGTGTTTTAACTATATTTCTCAACCTGTGTAAAGCAGCTAAGCTGCTAGTCATAGAAGAGAGTTAAAGACTTATTTATATAATCTATAACATAAAATTAAAAAAATAAATAATATATAAATGAAAATTGTAAGTCTCTTAAAAGTGGAAGAAAATAATTCGTATAAAAATAAATAACATACAAAACAAAAGCAAAACAGATTATCAACAAAGCCCACAGCAGATTCTTTTAAAAATAATGACATAGACAAACATTTTGCTACACAAAGATACACACAAAGCTTAATTAGAAATACAAGATATATGACTTAAAATGCAATATAAAAGTTATATATAAATGTGGTAAGCAAAAATTTCCACCAAACTTTAAAACATAGAAAGGAAAGAAAAAAATTTTACCAAAAACTGTAGATGTTCATGGTTAGGTAAACAGATAACAGACTGGGAGGTCATAAGCATTCTTTGCCCATCTTCAGTCAAAAACACCTCTGTGTGAGTCTCAGAATTCAGGTAGAAAGTTGTGAAACCTCAGCCGAGCCTAAGACCTACCTACAAAGGTTGTTTTGAGAGTGCAGCCTGGCACCCAGGTGACTGATATGCTGATTGTGTTCCCAAGTTTAAGTCCAGAAAAGGTCCAGTTTGCCAAGTGCCTAGGATTCAGCTTGCAAGCAAAACCATCTCGTGGAAAGTCTGGAAGAATTTACACAAACTAGGGACTTTCCAGAGAGGCTTGTCTGCCTGATGACATCACTCTGAGCAGCAAACCTGAAAGTTGCCCTGTATCTCAGCTCTAGCCCCCTGAAGTGAGGTCTCAACTCAGAAATTCTTGCACAAGGACCTAGAAGGGTATCCATCCATATTATACAGACCCAGAAGTCTGTGCCTCTGTAATGAGCTCATCAAATTCGATCCCCCAGAAGATTACAAGGTGGCCAATTCAGCTCCTGAATTGCCTCTCATGGTTGGGGATCTATGTTGTAGGTTCAGGGACTTACTAAGAGACACTCACCTCAGTTGAGATGTGAAGCTCTCTAGCCTCCACCCACAACAGGTCATAAGGAGGCCAAGTCTTAGCCCCACCTCCTCCTATTGCAGTAGAGGATCTACCCTACTTGTGCAAGGACCTGCTGAGTGATGCACATCTCTGTGAGGCAATACACTGAGTTCATCAGCCTCCTTCCCACACAAATTATTTGGAGAACCGGTCTCACTTCTGGCCCTTTTTACTAAGACATGAGTTCATTTTGCCTGGCAGGAACCTGCTGGAAACTATATCCATCTAGGTCACTAGGACAGTCTTCTTTTTATGGATCCCTTGCAAGGTGTCCCACACAGCCTTTGTTCCCTCCCAATACCTGGCTTAGCTGAAAAGAAACATCAACCCTGGAAACCGTGCAAGATTCATGGCAAACCTGAGATTGGAGTGTCCTCTAGTGCTAAGCAGCTACAGTAGTCACAGGCTCAGAGAACACAACTTTCAGTCAACTTAGAAATTTAGCAAGATTTTCTTTAAAAAAAAAAAAGGCACAGAAACTATGAAGACTAAAATAAATTTGAAATCCCTCAATGTATGTTCACAAGCATTAATTACAAAAACGTGACTCACCAAACAATGAGGTGCCAAAGAGTAACCTTAAAGTGATAGATATGTTGATTCCTTAGACAAAAAACTCAAAATAGCAGTTCTAAGGAAGCTAAATGAACTTCAATAAAACACATAAATTCATAAATAAATCAGAGAAAATGAACAAACAGATTAAAACAATAAAAAAGAAAAACAGAAACCTGGAGCTAAAAAATACAATAAATAGACACAGGGACATTTTATAAGCTACACAACTGCCCGCCCTGTGTTTACCAGGATATGGAGGAGGAAGCAAAGTGCATCTTGATTGATGCTGGAAAAAGCAAGAAACTGTTAATAAATCAATGTTCTGTTTATTTATTTATTTTTTATTTTTTATTTTTTTTGAGACAGAGCCTCAAGCTGTCACCCTGGATAGAGTGCTGTGGCATCATAGCTCACAGCAACCTCCAATTCCTGGGCTCAAGCGAGTC
>CAUYRH010135384.1:0-29697 GCA_963574655.1 Perodicticus potto | reverse complement strand
ATATTCTTCTGCTATAATTTGGGTTTTAGGCTTCATATGAAAGCTTTAAATTAGCTTCATAGTAGGGCTGAGTACATTGGATACTTTTTCTTCCATTCTTAAGATACTTTGCTAAGAAGAGTATGTTCCAGCTCCATCCATCTGGAGGCCTGTCCCCCACAGAACATTCTTATAGAAGTCACCTTTTACTATCTACTGTTTTCTATTATCAGTTCAGGAAATTCTGATTGATCTGGATGGAGTAATTAGCAAAGATTAGGAATTAGCAAAGTAGTAATTAGTAAATATTTGTATTAGCAAATATTCAAAGAGCTTGCTTCACTTTAGTATTTCATTTATATATATTCCCTGAAGTTAAGAAGTGTACAAAAACAAATCATGGCCTTTACAATGCCAAAGAATGAACAAATGGTAAATATGAAGCAAAATTATAGGAAGGAAGCCCAGGAAAAAGGTATTAGCAGTAATTAAAGGTTACTATGAATGACACAGGAAAATTATTACCATTAACATCTTCTTCCATAGCTCCATTCCTGCTACATGATTCCAGGAGGTTTATCATAATTTCTAGGGGGAAACACAAAAAAATGTTGGAAATATGCTGATTTAAATTTATTATTATTTACACTTGCTTTTAGTTGTATCACTTCTCTTATAATTTCAAATAATAGTAAAAGAGGGTATAAGTATGAGTATAAAAAGGTTGACAGCACCAGGTCTGGGAAGAGCAAAAAATTTACAGCTTTCGAGAGTGAGGTAATACCTTGGTATCCCGGTCATTCTGGGGAATGGTGTATTCTGGTCAACCAAATTTCCAATTACTTCATTTTTGACAGTGAAATTGATATTAGACCACAGATGTGAGAGTTGAACTATAGAACTCTCTGGATTGATTTTTCAAGTGCTGTATACATTTTTAGAAAAGCAGCACTTTAACAGCTACAAATCTTTAATAGAGTTGCTAGACCATCAACTGGCATGTCAACACACCTTGAAAGAGGCCTCATCAAATGCAAAGGTAAAGTTCTGTCAGATAGTGCTAGCCAAACAAAATAAACTCATAGAAAGAAGGAGTTCTTTAATTCTTCTAAATACCTAGTGTGATAAAATAGGATGCTTCACAAGTCTTTAAGGATATATTTCAATATGAAGTCTGAGCAAACAGGTAACAAATTGAAAAGGCAAGAAGGAAAAAGAAAGTGCTTCTCAAAAGATTTAAATAGGGAGTGATTAAAAATGTAAAAGTGAAAGTTCTTTTATGGGTAAGGGAAGAATCTGACTCAAGATTTATTTTAAACTGAATGAACTGTGGATTCCATAGGGTAAATGCAAAATTAAGAAAGCTAGTATTTCACAGGCTTGAGGAAATTAACAATACAACATTAATATTTCCTTAAATTAGGCCAGACACTATTTTAGTGTCTATTTTAGACACTATTTTAGATACTATTTTACCTTTTGTTGGGTAAAAGGTTCTAAGTCAAAGAAGTTCAGGCAGAAGTTCAGGTTAAAAAAGTTACAATAGTTAGAAACAGTCTTACTAGGGCTTTAATGTACTAATGTGTCTTTTGAATCACTCTAAAGGATATCTATAACACGTTTCCAAAATTCACTTGACAATGGAATCTCTTTCTTTCTTTGCTTATTAAGAGTTACCCACTTTTGAGACTCAGGTTCAGAGGAAAACTCTAGGAAACACTGTTTGATAAAGATATTATTGACCTTGTTAGGAGACTAGCTGTGTGGTGGTCTATAGGAACCTTCTGGTTTCCTCTGTTTGTACTCATTGCTCTAATTATTCAAACTGGTATAGGTGGAGCTGTGCCCCTCCCTGGCTTAAATTGCTGAATTAGTTTTTCCATCTATGAGGCAGGGATTTTATCTTTTGTGTAAGTAAAAACAATAGGTGGAGGAAGGTATGGAGACTCCCTCAAAATCACAGAATTTATGTGACCATGTCAGAATTTAAAGATTATACCTCTTTCCCCTACCCTGCTGAGTACTGCCTAAAATCAAGATGTGATGTTACTTTGAGAGTGGGTGGGCATCAACTAAGATCAATGTCAATATAGTCAGAAACAAGTCTAAACCTTCCTACCCTATTATAAAACTTTAAAACCTTGAAAGAAAGAGTTTTCGATGCTTAGAAACTGGATTACCAGGCTGATTCTTTCCATAGCACCTTTCACTTTCTTATCTGTTTATTTTCTATTCCCATTCCTTCTGCCTGTTCACAGGAAGATAAGGTGCATGTTTTGTTGCATTCTTGGTATCTAAAATAGGGCTAGGCACTTAGTAGGTTTTCAATGAATATTTTCTTTATGAATGTTCAAGAGGATTAGGAAATAAACACATATTCTTTCATTTTAAGAGGGAAGAAATTGAGTTAGATGTGGTTAAGTGATTTACGAAAAGTGTAACTTAAAAGTTCAGAGAAACACTTAAAATAGAATCCTGTATTCTAAGTCCCAAACCAGCACAATTTGATCACGTGTCTTTTATCCTATCTAACTCTGCATGCTTTCCAAAAAAAGGCAGTTTTAGACTAGTTATTGGCCGAACCTAAGTTCTGCTAATGAATCCTCATTTAAATATTATTTGTAATCTGTTGACATTAAAATTTTTGAATTGTCTGAGATTTTCCTTCTTACTTTAGTGCATTATGTAAATTTTATAAGCATGAAACATGTATTTGTCTCCTATTACTTTGAACTGTAGTAAATGTTCTTCTATTAGATGATATAAAAAAACTATAATACTAATTTAAGAAATTGATTTATATTCTCATGAATTATTTTGGTTCTAAATCTTTAACTTATGAATTTTTATTTGTGTACCAATATTTGGCTCAGATAGCTGTGTTTATTTTAAATGAATTAATTTTACATTTTCTTCTTATACTTTAGCACTAAAAATAGTTGGTTTTGGTTAATTAATAGTGTTTTAATTTTTTTCCTCCCTTCCTTTCTTCCATTCTTCCGTCCTTCCTGACTCAGTAATTCTCCACTTGTTAGAGTATTAGCAATGTCCTTTTCTTGACCTATATGAAGGTTACACAGAAATCAGATTTGTAATTATCAGCACTTACACTAGTGATTATTAAAATATAACTGTATAATGAAGAAATTTAGAGCTCTTTCATGATGTAATATCATTTGTCATATCCAGTGCAAAGACAATATTCCACATTTACTTATGTCATTTTATTTCCCATTCCTGTATTCCCATTTTGCATAAATAGAGTTTTACCTGTAAATAAAATACTGAGGTCTATTCATAAGAACGTGGGAGTATAGAGTGATTTCTAAAGTTTTTTTTGTTGAAATTGGTTTTCTTTGGGAAAAGAGAAAATGAGGACCATAAAAAATTAAAAAAACGTGTGGTTTAGAATGTAATCTTTTGATCATATGTGGAATAGATATTTGCTTCTTTTGTTGTAGAATAATTAAGCCTATTTTATTTTGCTTTTTAAAATTCAGATTAATATGAGGTACGAACAGTTAAGTTACAAAGTTTGCAGTTGTTAGGTAGAGTCCTTGTTGTAGTTGAGTTCTGCACCCAGGAGGTGTTCCATGTAATCTTACATTGTGCTCATTAAGTGGTAGCCACCAATCCCCTCTTTCCTCCATTCTTCCTCCCCTCCTTCCTCCTCCCTAAAATTTGAACTGAATGACTTTTGTCTTATGTGGGCATGTATAGATTGTCTACTGGCTTCATATTAGTATTGAGTACATTGGATATAAGCTTTTTTTCATTCTCGTGATACTTTACGAAGAAGAATGTGTTTCAACTCCATCCATGTTAATACAAAAGATGTAAGATCTCCATCTTTATTTATGGATTTAGGGATGAAATATATATATACACACACACACACACACACACATATATATATATATATACACACACACCATAGTTTCTTAATCCTTTCCTGAATCGAAGGGCATTTAGATTTGTTTCTTCTTGCTTAAGTCTAGGGAGATGGTATGATTTCAGGTATTGGTCCATTTCCTCCACATTATCAAATTTTTTGGCATAGAATTTTTGTAGTAGTCAGATAATGTTTTGTATCATGTGGTATCTGTTGTTATTTCCTCTTTTTCATTTTTGATTGAAATTATTAAAGATCTCTCTTTTCTCTTTCTAATTAATCTGCTAAAGATTTATCAATTTTGTTTATCTTTTCAAAAAATCAACTTTTTGATTCATTGATATTCTGATGATTCTTTTGTTTCTGAATGATTTTATTTCTGATTTAATTTTGGTTATTTCTTTTACTCTGCTAGTGTTGGGATTCGATTACTCATTCTTTTTTATTTCTGTGAAATGATTTATTAATTTGTTGATGAACTCTCTTTTTGTTTTTCAGATATAGGCATGTGATATGATAGATTTACCTCTTGGACTACTTTTTCAGTATCCTATAGGTTTTAGTAGCATGTGGCTTCCTTGTTGTTATATTCAAGGAATTTCATAATTTCCTCCTTTATCTCCTCCATGATCATTCAGCATTTAATTTCCATGCCTTTGTGTGGGGATGTAAATTTTTGATGGATTTGAGGTCCATTTTTATTGCCTTGTGGTCTGAAAAGATAAAGGGTATAGTTTAAGTTCTTGTAATTTTGTTGAAGTAGTATTTGTATCATAGGATATGATCTATTTTGGAGTATGTTACATGGGATGATGAGAAAAATATATATTTATTAGCTTTTGGATAGTGTGTTCTGTGTATGTCCATTAAGCCATATTGTTCTAGGGTTGTATTTAAGTCCCTTATTTCTTTGTGTAGTTTCTGTTTAGAAGATCTGTCCAGTTCTGTCACAGAGGTGGTAAAGTCCCTGCTATTATGGTGTTTTAGGATATCATATTGTTCAGATCAATTAAGGTCTGTTTCATAAATCTGGGAGCATTCAAATTGTGTGTGTGAATATTTAGAATTGAAATATCCTTTTGATGTGTTGTTTCCTTGACATGTGTGAATGGATCATTTTTGTTTTTCTTAACTTTAGTTGTTTTGAATCCATTTGTATCTGAAAATAAGATTGTGACCCCTCTTTTCTTTTGATTTTCATTTGCTTGAAATCTTGTTTGTCCTTCAAGGTTAGGTGCATTTTTTGGAAACAGCATATGGATGGCTTGTGCTTTTTTATCCAATCATGCCGGCATGTGCCTCTTTAGTAGGGAATTCAAGCCATTTACATTTATTGAGAGAATCAATAGTTTTGGTGGAGTTCATTCATCTTATTTTGTACAGGTCTGTTGCTTAGTTTTATCCTTTGTGCCATTGTGGAAGTTGGGTTTTGTCCTTTATTTTCTGGGTGTTTTTTTCTTGGTGGTCCATTGAGATGGTGGGTGTGGAGAATAGGTCTAAATATTTCCTGTAGATCTGGTCTTGTTGTGGCAAACTCCTTTAATGTTTGTATGTCATAAATGATTTGATTTATTTATCCATCAATTTTGAAGTTTACTTTAGCAGAATACAGAAGTTGGGGCTGAAAATTGCATTGCTAAAGAAGGTTATAAGTAGATGATTTGAAAAGATGACTTTCTGGCTTAAAAAGTTTTAGCTGTAAAGTCTGCTGTCACCCTGATAGATCTGCACCCTCAAATGGTGTGTACTTTGGCTGATTGCAGAATTTTCTTTTTAGTGTTGACTTTGGACAGTTTCTTTCAAAGAATCTTGAATATGCTTTGTTGTGTTGGGAGGACCTACTGTTTGATATCTCTTTAAAAGGAGCATTTTGTATGTGGTGATGCTTGGGGAATTTTCATTTATGACATCCTCCAGTAGGGCTTCCATTACTTTGGGTCATTCTTCCTCCCCTTCAGGGATACCTATCATTTGTATATTTGAATTCTCTGTAAAGTCTCATAATTCTTTAAGTGATTGTTCTACTTTTTCCTCTTTTATTTTCTGCCTCTTTAAATTCCTGGGTTAGCTCAAGAGCCTTATCTTCTTTCTCTGAGATTCTTTCTTCTCCAAGTCTAGTCTGTTATTGACACTTTCTACTGTTTTTAGTTCCCTGATTGACTTTTTCAATTCCTTAAGCTCCAATGTATCCTTTCTAATTTCTTCATGTCTTTCATTTATTATTTTGGATCAGTTTTTGGATTTTCTTTTAGTGATTTTCCATTTTCCCTTTAATTTTCTTAATTGTTTTTGCCATTCATATTGTAAATTCTCTTTTTGTAATTTCCCTAATAACTTTATTGATGGAATTCTCTGTGCTTGGTACCTCATGATCTCTTTGGTTTGTAGCTCTACTCTTGTTTCTCATGTTGCCAACATTTTTCTGTTGGTCTCTCTTTGTGTGTGATTTCTTCATATTCACTTCCTTTCCATACTTTTTACTTTCACTTCCTCCTTCACTTCAAATTACCTTGTCTCTGTGCTTAGGTGTTGAAGTGTCCTTTTGTTATAGGGCCACAAGGAAGAGAAGAGTAAAGAGCAAGAAGTGAGAAAAGATAGAAAAGAGAAAGGAAAAAAGGTGAAAGGAAAATAATTGAAAGAAAGGAGAAAATAATGACAGAAAGGGAGAAAGACAGGAGCAATAGTAATGTTCAGAAAGGTGGCTTGACCCACATCCACAATTTTAGTCCCCTGGGGGAGGCTGGATGCATCTCTTGAGGTCAGCCTGAGCAAAAGCAAGACCCGCCTACCCCCACCAAATATAGAAAAAAATCAGCAGTGTTTTGCAACGGAGATTTACCAATACTTCCTTCCAAAGACCAAACTTAGAAGGACACCCTTGACCAAGGGCTTAAGGCCTCCTTAATCTAGTCCAATGCTGTGGTACCCAAGCCCAGGTCTCGGAGTGAGGCTTTGTCTCATAAATAGAACATAGAATGAAATAAAATAAAATAGTCAGAGGAAAGGATGCAATAATAAAAATAGAAAATTAAAATTATATAAGATTAAAAAAGGGATATCTCAGTTGTTTGTGACATTTAAGTGGGAAATATAAGAAAAGTAGAAAAATCTCTACTAAATGAGAGGGAAAAGGGAGAAATAGAAAAGAAAGAGTAAATGGGGCAGAAAAATGTAACAAAAATGGAGCCCTTGCTATTGAAGAAAATAAAAATTCTAAAAACAACAACAACAAAAAAAACATTAAGGAAATAATTGAAAAAAAAATACATGCTGCAATATATTGCTTGGTCACCAGTTGTTGCTTTGAGAACATAGGAAAAAAAGAGAAAACAAGGTATATAATGCAATGTATTGTCTGAACACCAGGTGGTGCTCCAGGGTTAGGAGACACAAAACATGGATGCTGATTCTGCTGTATAAGATGGGGGCCAGAAGCTACTATGTAGGTGCTAAAGAGACCTGGTCCCATCTGTCTGATTTATTTGCCCTCAATCAGGGTTTGGTTGCTTCACTAACATTTACTTCTTGCAGGGTTGGGAGCCTTAAGCTGTCATCAGACCTCTTAGGAGAAACACCTTGACCCTCCAAACAGTGATACTTGGCCAGAAAGTAGCTTTGCTGGGGGAGTGGGAGCTGCTCGACTCACCCTAAGTGTGGCTACCCAAGCTCAGTAGGCATGCCAGAGCCAGCCTAATGCTAGGAACCTGCAGGTTGTTCCTCCCAGGTGGTCCTCCCATAATGGTAACACCCTGCTATTAGCCTAACCAAAGAGAGTTCCAACACTACCTAGTAGTTCAATCCCAGCCACTGAGAACTGTTCAAGTTCATTCACTCACTTAAGGCCTCACAAGATAGCTCCAGCAATCACTCAAGTTAAAAAAAAAAAAAAAAAGAAAGAAACAAAAATACAAAAAATCAGGATTGGCCTTTCCTATCTCTAGCCTTCCACTGGAGAGCCGATTAGCATCTGCCTGCACCCAGGTGTTTCCTTCTGTGCTGGTCTTCTACTACTCCTGACTCCCTCATTGACTCCTGGAGTACCCTGCTGCTTCACTGTGCCCAGAGTGATGTTTCTGGTCAGGACACCAGCCAGAGGTGGCTGGAATCCTCTCTTTCCAGTCTTATCATGAGTGGCTGCTAAGATGTCCCTAGTCTGCCATCTTGTTCTCCATTGGTTTTAGTTTATTTTAAAAAGAGAAAAGAAAAGAAAAAAGGGATCAAAAGGCAGATATGGATTTTAATGAGTTAGTCTTAGAAGTGAATCTATCAATTGGAAATGAACTTTTGCTTTTGAAAATGCAACCTGGATAACATGTTCAACTCTGATTCTTAATGACAGAAGCAAGTAAATAAAACTTATATAAGGACTAAATTATGATTGTATTGTGGGGACTCTATTTGTGTGTGCTGCTTTGAAACCCACATCAACCCTTTATTTTTCTCTTAAACAAATTAGTATTGAAATTAGAAGGTTCTAAGTCATAGGTCTAAGTGCCAAACTCTTATTCCATTACTTGGGCTTCCCCTGTGGATTTGCTCAGAAGTTGAGAAAACACAGGATAATGTTTTAAGTAATAATTGTTGAGAAATTTATTCTTTAAATTACCTAATATTTATTGGTATCCTAAAGTTTTCAAGAATCCCAGTGAAGTTAGACATATAAATAAAATGTAGAGATCACTGTGTACTGAGGAATGTACCTAACACATGCTTATTTGTTGATGGAATATTGATGAGCATATGAGTGAATAAATTAGCAAAGTGCAGAGAAAAAGAATTTGTACATGTCTCTTATAAGTTGAACTAAATTGGTCTTAAGTATAGACCAAATTTACAATTGTGGAAAGTTAAGAAGAATCATTAGCATAATGTTGAGAGGAATAGGAGAGAATTTATGGATTAGTAGAGCAAATGTGAGATAAATTTTGAAGGATTATAATCAAGACATATTTCATAAAAGAGTTGGCATTTGAAGTAAGTGTAGTATGGTTTAAAATAACATACTTTTTCTTTTTGTTGTCCTTTTTACCAATTGCAATGAGCATATTGAATTTTCTTTAATAATTTTTAATTTGGAATCCAGGGTATTTTTAATTAAATTATCTCTCCTATGCAAAGGTAGGATCCTTATCAAATGTTATCTTCATTACAAATGCAATTTAGTATTATAGGATTTTGATATTTTATAGGGAGTAGTGCCTCGTATGTAGTAAGTGCTCCATATTTCTTACTCAACTAAATTTATATAAAATTACAGTCACAGAAAGCTATGAACCAAGAGTTCCTAATCTTCTGGTTCGTGTCTTCATCAGCTTTACTGCTTTTATCCTAAAGCTATTTTTTTGGATTTACATTGTATACCTGAACTAACTATTGATGATCTCGTCCAGTCTCATGGCTTTAATTTAATATCGAGTATTCACAAATGTACAATTCTAGCCAAAAATTCTCCCCTTAACTCAAAATACTTTGTATAGTACTTAAATTATATCTTCTGTTAGACATCTAATAGTCATTTCAAATGTAATATGTCCCAAACTGAATTCCTTAGTTTGCTCCTAACCAAGTTTCCTCCTCTCATTTAATGCCACCTGTATTCTTCCAGTTGCTCAAACCAAAGACTTTGGAGGCATCATTTATTCCATCCTTTCTTTTATACCCACATCCAATTCACTAGTAAATATGTTGTCTCTATTTTCAAAACCTGTGCAGAATCTGATCATTTCTCTTTATGTCCACTGCTACTATTCTGGCTCAGTCTACCAATCTCTCTCCTGAATTGCTATAATTCTTCCTCATGGATTCTCTGCTTGCATGCAATTCAATTTGTACAGGTACATTTTATTCTTTAAAAGTGATCCTGTTAAAATATATGTCAAATCATGCCAGTCCTTTGCTCAAAACTGTCCTATGGCTCCCATCTCACTATAAAAAATGGTATAAGGCCCTGTATGATCATTTCTCTCAAGTCATCTCCTTGTTCATTTTGCTCAGGACACATCTGCCTCTTTGTATGGAGAAATTATTTACATTTCTATGAGATTCTGGTAGTGATGTGCCACAGCTGGCTCACACAGGTTCGTCAGAGCTGATTATGCACTTTTCTATGCAACTCTATGCTCACAAACATTATGTTGATAGCCTGAAATCCAACATAGAGTATTTATATCTCAGAAATTGGAAAGCACAGGGATTCTTTTCTTTAGGAACTGTGTTTTAAACTATTTTAGCACAAACCTGGTTGTCGAGTAATGTGTAGAAGAGTGAGGAAGGAGATTTTATATTGTGGATGACTAACTCATCCTGGCTGGTACAGGTTAGTACCAGGTACTTTGCTATGCAAGCTTGAGGAGTTCATTCATTCAGTCATGACTAAGAAATTAATTAAGTATAAGACAGGCAAACTTCTTTTAAGTAGTCATGAGATGGGAAGGGAAAAAAGAAGGATCGGTAGCTGTTATTAGAGGTAGTCAATGCATTCGGGACTGTCTTTTTATTGATTGAATGAATAATGGCCTAGGGTCCACATTGCTGAAAATGGAGGTGTGATAATGGGTAGATAATGAGAGGACTTCAGCCATATTCCATTCTTAATGAGAAACTAGAAATCTAGATAGGAATATTGTAATGAATATTACTTAGGGATGGAATACTATCTTCAGGATAGTGTCTTGGGAAGAGTAATGATTTAACACTTATTAATTTTGATTATCACACTTTAATTTTTTATTCAATCCTTAAGGCAGTGGTTTTGAAGTTTGAGAAAGCATCAGCATCACTGAGAAGAACTGTTAAAACATAGTTTTCTGAGTTCCATCCCGGGTATTTGATTCTGTAGGTCTATGGCAAGTCTCAAGAGACACTAAGGCTGCAGGGTCTCTCATGTAGTGGACCATTGATCTAAAGAAAAAAATGAGTGTCATGTAGGGAGGCAGGAAAGGTAGAGAAGGAGAACTGAGATGGCTATGCCCAGTCTTGCTAATATGGCGGCTCTGAATAAGTCAACCATAGCCCCAAGCTTACTGCCTTCACAGTCCTGCAGTCAGCCAGACTCTTACTCTTTGGAAAGCACTTTAGCTTCCTTGATGATATTACTCCTCAGTCCTTTTAAGGTGACTTATTCTTGTTGATGGCATATAGCATTCTTCTTGAGAAAAGTTATCATTGATCAGTTTTCCATTAAATTTCCAGTAATAATTATGATCCTACTGACATATTATTGTCTTTGACTGACTAGTTCTTCAATGCATCTCAGAGTTTATTCACATGATGTAAATACAGAAAATACAGAGTTCCAGTGATGATTAAGATGTCAGTTCTCATCCTCAACCCAGAGGATATTACGCATATAGAAAAGAAGAATAATTTTAGGTTCTGTTGGTTTGAGATTGAGCTGATGACACATCTACCTATGAAAGATTGTGTATATGTGTGTAGAGGGGTGTGGAGAAAGAGAGAAAGAAAGATAGAATTATAAGTGGTATGTGACTAAGTCTACAGATAGAAGAAAGTATCAGAAACTGTAACTGGAAAGAATTAGGAAAAGTAGGGGCTTGTACAAATACTACATTTTTTTTGTACTGTAGGCCATAGTCACCTAATTATTAACAAAAATGTATTATCTTCTGTGCACATGAAATACTGATGATATATATCTGTACCCACTTTCTAATTATATGTATTTTAAAAATCTATTCATTGAAAGAAGCTACTCAAGAACTTCAGTATATATCTTAATGAATGAAAGATGAATTGGTTAAGCTTGTCCTTTGTTTTGATAAAGACACATTTTACTTTTTGTTTATCTTTTATAATTCTTTTAAAGTATTTTTTAGGGGGATAGTAGAGAATCATTTAATAATTCTAAATGTATGTATGGAAGAGTTGCAAAAATAGTACAGAGAACTCTTGCATGCACTTTCGCCAGGCTTACCAATTAACATTTTGCCATATTGGCTTTTCCTGTAGCATTTGAGAGTTGTAGATATCACACCTTTTTCCATAAATGTTCCAGGATATATTTCCTAGGACCAGGACAGTTTGTAATGTAGCCACCAGCCACAGATCAAATTCAGGAAATTTAACATTGCTATGGTTCAGGATGCATCAGTTGTTCTTCTTTTATTTCTGATTAATATAAGGATATGTACAATTAGGCCACATTACTTGCCTTTGTAAGGCAAAGTCTAAGTTGCAGCTCTATCCCTCACACACACATGTTGCATTTTCACTAATTTACACTGACTTTAACAATCCAAACTATGGAAGTTTTTTTCTTCACTAATCCTTTGGTCTTCCTTTCTGAGGTGAGATAGCAATTTTCTTAGGAGAGATAGTAATTAGAATTTTAGTGGAAAACCATGTATATGCAGGAAAAAGTATAAAGGTTAGGGAGATGTTTGTATTACAGCCTGGAACTTGCTTAGCTTTCTTTTTTTTTTTTTTTTAAGCTCTTGGCTTTCCATTTTATAGTGTAAGGAGATTTGCACTCCATCTGTACTTCTCTATCCTAAATGCTCATTAAAAACACCATTTAAAATAGTAATTTCAGAGTTCCACCTCTAGATGTTGATTTAGGATGGGTGTCTATAGCAAAATACCAGTGATTTGGTAGCTTAAAAATGACATAAATGTGTTTCTTACAGTTCTGGAGGCTGATCTGAAGACCAAGATCAAGATGCCAATAGGTTTGGTATCTGCTGAGGTCCTGATCACAGGGTGGTGCTTTCTCACTGGGAGGACATGGTCAAAGGGGCCAGACAGCTCCCTGAGACCACTAAGCACTAGTCACATTCATGAGTGTTAAGCCCGCATAACCTAGTTATTTTCCAATAAAGCTAACTTTTTCTATAATCTCATCTGTGATTATGAATTTTGGGGTGACACAAACATTCAGGTCACAGTAATAAGACCAAGAATTGAAAAATTTAGAAAGTTTTCAAGGTGGTTTTAATGGCAACCAGTTTGAGGACAATGACACTTGAGAAAAACCAAACTCATGATAACTTAAAATAACTGAACGAACATGCCAAATCTTCTGAGTCTATAGTGATTTGTAATTCACTTCATCTCTTTAATATAAAAATCATATTTAAATCTACCGTGATCTTGTGACACAAGATCACAGTGAAGGAGCTGATGCTATGCTCATTTTACATAAGAAAAGACTGCATATTAATTTGTATATTTTATTGGATAGTTAAGTCTATAATTTTCCGAAGATTTGTGTGGAGTCATATATTGCCAAATTCTGGACTAGGAATTTTCAGTTTCACAGCATGAAGCTGGTACATTGAATTTCATGGCATGAGGATGCCGTCCTTCCTATACACAAACTTGACCCTCAATTTTAACAATGTTAGCTTATGTTTTTCTCTCGTAACCAGTATTAGCTTTAAAGAATTTTAGGCACAGCTTGCATTTATCATGCTTGTATATTTTGACTTATTCATCACGTTCAAGACGTTTACAGTACAGTCCTAACTTTGGGGCCAGTATTAAGCTTAGAAGTGACATTAACTTTCCTAGAGAGAATTGTTGACACAGAAAAGCTGACACCCTGATCTTCTAATATGAAATCACAGGTTTGAAAGTTGAGGAAATTGACCTTGAAATCTTCCTTTTGCAACCCACCACTCTCTGAGCAATCAGTTGTTCTTACTGAAGGGCAGGCTGGACCACTTGATCTTTGCCTTTTACTATGTTTGTTGTGGCAGTCCAAACCTCTGTTAGAAGACTATTGAGAAACACCATAAGCACAGCTGCAAGAAAGATTTCTTTGCGTTAACACGCCAGCACAGTAGCATCCAGGCTTATTTGAATGCCACGCAAGTGTTTGCATGAGACAGCCTCACTTTTTCAGAACAAATGTGTGGTGGAGCTGGGATTTGAACTCAGAGTTACTCCCAGACTTGCACTCAGATCATCATGTCCTGCTGATTCCCAGCTGTTTGTGCTTGGAGATATGGGCCGAGCAGCAAAGCAAAACAAAAATAGCTTATAAAATAACGTGGTTCGTCCACCAAGTACAAATACGTGGATCAGGAGCTTGATGCTTCTGCCAATGATAAATGAATAAAAAGAAAATCATTGATGGACGTTTTAATAAACACATTAATAAAATAATGGCAATGAGGATGGAATGCAGTGGCATACTTACTCACGCAAGTTTTCTCCACACTGTCAAACGGTGGCAGGACTAGAGTGTTTTAGAAGCCACAGTTGGGAACTTCAGAGTCTAGAGCAGAAATGCTGCATGGAGAGAAATAGAAACCATTTCTCAAAGAACAGTTCTTGTGAGCTATCCTGTGGATATGCCTTTCTTCCATTCACTACTTTTAGCATGAGCAGGTAATTGCAGAAAGAGCTAAGACTTTAGCTTTGCTGGGTCTGATTAGTCTCTGTATCTAATGCGAATATAACCAGAGCTATCATTTGTTACAAATGGGTCCCAATTCAACATATTTGAGTATAAATAGGCACCATTACCTTCTCCCATCAGGTTAAAATTGAAAATCATTTAGACAATTATTAGTAATCCTTCTTCCATAAAACATGACATTAATTAAAAAAAACCAACAAAACTTCTTTAGAACATTAAAAAAATAGCCTTCACTTTTTAAAAGCCTTTATATGATTAACCCCACAAATTCAATATTTTAAGGTCTTTGTCATGTTTCATGGAAAAGGAAATTTAGTTTTTAACAGGATTGGCTCCCTAGGATTTGGGGGACTTCTTACAGGATTCTTATGTGTTATAAAAATTTGTTCTTATGACAATGTTCCACCCCATTCCTGGACCAAACCTCTTCCTCATGTTTTCTGATGCAATTTCTGGATGAAGAATTTCCTTCATGGTAATATAGTTTCTACATGTAGAGACACAATACTTTCCATTAATATCTTTCAGTGGTAGCTGATAGGAGGTTGATTGAAGTTCAAGTAAAAAGTTAATGAAACATTAAGGATAATATAAGAAAAGTGTTACAACTTATATGTGAGTATATATTTACCTATTTAGGTATGTATGTTGAATTTGTTGGTGTATACATACTTAATATCTCCCTTACTACTTCAATTTTACGTCCTTTATGCCATTTTTCCTCCCAGGTACAGACCCTGAGGGAATCTCTATTGCTAATCTCCGTGGCACTTTGAAAGAGAGAAAAGAGAGGAACATTTATTAAATATGGACTCATACATTGGGGAAAGGAATCCCTATGTAATAAGTGAATATGTGGTAGTGGAGGAACTGGTTAGCCACATGTAGGAGACTGAAAGTGGACCCACACCACTTACAAAAATTGACTCTCGCTGGATAAAATATTTATCTTTTTATGTCTTATTTAAGACCCCAAATGATAAAAATTCTAGAAGAAAGTGTGGGAAAAAAGTCTTAACATCATTGGTCTAGAAAAGATTTTATGAAGAAGACCCTATTGGCAATTGCAGCAAAATGAAAAATAAATGAATGGGACATGATCAAACTAAAAAGCTTCTGCATAGCTAAAGTACTGCAACTAAAGCAGAATGAGAGAAGATATTTGCATGTTACGAATCTGACAAAGGGATGATAATTAGAATCTACAGAGAAGCAAACTAATCAATAAGAAAAGAGTAAACAATTCTATTTATAAGTGGTCAAGAGATACAAACAGAACCTTCTATGAAGAAGACAGACAAATGGTCAACAAACACATGAAAAAATGCTCATTGTCCCCGAGATAGCACCTAACCCCAGTGAGAAGAGCCCACATCACAAACTTTCAAAGCTGGAGATGCTGGTTTGGACATGGAAAGAAGGGAACACTTTTCCCCTGCTGGTGGGATTGCAAACTAATGCAGACTTTATGAAAACAAGTATGGAGACTCCTCAAAGGACTAAAAGTAAATATTCCATTTGATCCTGTAATCCCATTACTAGATATCTACCCAGAAATAAAAACATCATTTTACCATTAAGACATTTGCATTAGAATGTTCACTGCAGCTCAATTTACAATTGCCAAGACAAGGAATCAATCCAACCAACCCATCAACTCATGAATGGAATAATAAATTGTGGTATATGTATATCACAGAATACTATTCAGCCATAAAGAAATATGAATTTCAATCATAATCAGGTGACTAATTCTTACTCCTATACTCCTTCCCTCTCTTGCTCCCTTCTTCATAAATACATTTTACATCTTTTGTATTAACTTGAACTGAGTTGGAACACATTCTTCTTAGTAAAGTATCACAAGTATGGAAAAGCATGTATCCAAAGTACACAATACTAATATGAAATCAATATATAAGCAACTGCATCCCTACAAGAGCAAAAAACAAAATTAAATTCAGTGGGGGCATGGGAAGTAGGAAAAGAGAAAGAGAAGGAGGGAGGGGGATTGGAAAGCTCTCCCCTAATCAGTACAGTGTAGCGATATACAGCACACCCCCTGGACGAAAGGCTCAACTACAACTTGAACTTTACCTAACAAATGCAAACCATGTAACGTAATAATTTGTACCCTCTTTTAAATCTGAAATTTTTTTAAAAAAAGAAACAAACCAAAATCAAAATAAAATGCCACAATAATATAGTGAAACTGAAAACCCACAGATCCTCTCAATGAATGCAAAAAAAAAAAATTCACTTTCTGAAAAACAACAACAACTTTTAATAATGAAAACTTTCAGAAAAGTAGAATAGAGGAAACATTCCTCAATTCCTATCAATTACCACTGAAATTCTCCCTTGAGGATTGCATTCCTCAATGTAATAAAAGATATTAATGAACCCCCACCCCCAAAAGAGAGGAACAAATGGTTACAGAATACACAGAGCTGCACTTTTTAACAGCACCCCTTCCAGACTGGCCTCTCTTTAGGGACACAATGATGTTGGTTTTTGAAAGAAAGGAGTTTCCTTAGGGGTGATTGAACATGACTTGGTTAGAAATGTGTTTCTCATATGACTTGGTATACACTGGCGTCAATAGAATCACTGAATTCTGTAGCTGATTCAGCGAGTCTGGGTAGAATCTGAGACACTGAATCCTGAGTTGTCTCTCAGGTGAAACTGATGCTTCTGCTGTTGACTACACTCTTCCGTGCCAGATCCACTCTGGGCAGCCCCTTTGAGCTCTCTCATGAAAGAGAATCCAGAAGATCAAACAAATTATTTTCTGGTGATGAATTTCAATCATAATCAGGTGACTAATTCTTACTCCTGTACTCCTTCCCTCTCTTGCTCCCTTCTTCGTAAATACATTTTGAGAGATTCTCATGTATAAGATGCTGGTTTTGTTTTATCCTTCTTCCACAGAAAAAAGTTCAGACACATTTATTGAATGTCCATTATTTTGTAGTTGATAGGAGCAGTGGGTTCTAATTTCAATTTGGACAAGAGATTAGTTTTTCTCTCTACTTCTCCCTCTAGCATCCGAAGCAATCTATATTTCTAATACATATTTTATACTTCATTTTTCCCCCTCTGTAATTGCCTTTTGAAGACCAGAGTCAGAGTTTCCCTATCTCCTCCAGCATTATAGAATGTGCCTAACAGTATGGCTTAATTTTGTCCCACCTCTATTTTGGTGTTTTGTATATTAAAATGTGGAACAAAGTCTCAATAAATGAATGCACACTTCATAAATGTTCATGTTATTTAATTAACCTGATTCCTTGAGGTAACTCCTTTTCATGCTAGTTTTCAGTGACAGAGGGATGTTCCTTGTTGGGTTTTGGTTTTCCCTTTCTAGATTCTCATGATGTAAGTATTCTCTGCTCGTGTTTGCATACATATCTATTATGACAGCAACACTTCTTATTTTTTTGCAAATAACATCTCCTTAATAATACTAGTCCTGTATGTGAAGTTGCAAATATTATGTCTTTGGGATGCCTGATAATCGCATGTGCCTGCTGTACCCAATTTATGTGTTATATTCTAATGCAACTAGCAAAGATAAGTAGGTGTTTCAGATTGACAATTCTTTCTAAATTTGATGCTTTTTGGTTGGTTGAAGTCATGGAGAGGATGTAGATAATAAAATTGCCAGGTCAGAATACAGGTTTCTTAAGTGCTTATAATTTAAGTGGCAGTTAACATTCATTCTTTATAAATCTTTTATTCTCATTTAGTCTTATTGAGCCCGACCATGTGCCATAGTTAATAGTCAGGTCCCTTCCTCCCTGGAGCCAAACTTTATTTGTGTGTGTGTTGGTATACACATGTTCACTTTAAAGAGTTAACAAAGACCATAGCTGCTATTAGTGATAAACATGGTAAAACTCCACGAGACAGGTTGAGAAGATAATGAGGAAAGGGCATAGTATGGGCATTAAGTTTGGGTTTTTAGGAAATGGTTTTATGAGAAGACATTTGAGCACAGAACTGAGGTGCGCCATAGTGGGTGAGACATGTGGATATTGTGAAAAAAAGTTCCAGGCAGGGGAAGAAGCTGGTGCAAAAGCCCCGAGTTGGGATGAGTCTGGCACGCTGGGTGAACAGCTAGAAGGCTTATGTGGCAGATGGAGTGAGTGGGGTGAGTGAGGAGATGAGTTTAAATAGGGGGCAGGCCTATACTGGTGGGAGTAGTGTCAACTCACTAAAAGAGATCATGCTACTCTTCTGCTTTAAAATTTCAGTGGCTTTTATGGTTTTTAGGATGCAGTGCAGAAGTTTTCATGGTCTGTCCTTTACTTAATTCCGCAGCCCCATCTGGCTCCCCAAGTTCCCTCTGTTCCAGCCCCCTCACCCTCCCGCGGCCTCTTTTGGCCTTTCTCTCTCACTGTTCTCACCAGAGGGCGTATACATGTACCTTCCTCCTGCCCTGAAGACGCTCCACCTACACTCTCCAACATGTACCCCTTTATGTCATCATCAATTCCTTAAAGACTTCTCTGACCTTTCTGTAATCTGTCGTGTGCATTCAAACTGTCATGCACCCCTTCTTCATGACATTTGCTGGCACTTCAACTTTATCATTCTTCGTGTGGTTACCTGATTAATGTCTTTTTCTGCTACCAAAGTAGAAGCTCCATTAGGCCAGAAACCATGCCTATTTTATTTTCCATCACATTATCTTGCCACTAGCTGTCAATATCTCAGTAAATATTTGAATAATTGCTTTTTAAAAATGATCCTGCTTTTTTCCCTCTGCTTTACCTTCACCTTTTATTTCTCTCTTTATTTTGTCCCACTTTCTCCCCGCGTCTTTGTACCTTTTCCATTATCGTTCATTTCTTTCTTCTCTCAGTTTACTCTCTGAAAATTCTTTTACTGCTGAGTTCAAGATTCTGTATGGAAGTGAACATTTCCTAATGACTACAGGATGGTGGTGAGAAAGGGCAGGAGGCATTTAATAGCGTGCTGCCATTCTACCTGAAAGCAAAGATACCCTTCACGAGAGCACGACTCTTACATCTTCCTTAAAATGAAGACCTCCAGCTCACGCTGCAGCGAGAGTATTTCTCCATCTCATTTCTTTTGTTCTGACTGTGGCTTTGCTGAATCCATCTATCATTAACATTTATAATTTAGCATTGTCTTCTGGCACAGTGTGATGCTATCTGTACGGCTGACAGATTTGTCTCGCCCTTGGTCTGGGGTCTTTCAGCTGTCTGGTTTCCCGGATTTTGCTTATCAAAGCATTTCATTTGTCACATTACCTGCCATTGTCACCACGTTTGTCTTTATCCTCAGTCATTAGTTTCCTATGCTCTGTCTTAATCCCATTACAGGGCTTGTTCCTTCTATTTTTATTTGTCACGGTATCTATTTTAGTAACAAATGTAGTTGTCAGAACATCTCCTTTGCTCCCATTATTGGTGTCACTTGTGCATTCAGTATTAGAGTCTGTCTTGTGTGCTATTCTGGGTCTTTCTATACACACTTGTTAGTCCACTTCATTGTTCTAATCCTATCAGATCTTTTCTTCTCCCAGTGATGTATAATTGTGGTTCATTTATTTCTTCTTGCCGATTCTGAATACGGTTGAGTTGCTTTGTCTCTGAGACAAGCATTTTTGGGAGCCCAGATCAATAGTCCAACAGAAGTGAATGCAAATGTGTGAGTGATTGCTCTCAACATGTATGTGTTCAGTCGGAGAGCTGAGCGAGTGTGCATGCTTTTGACCGTGTGTGGATGGCATGTCCACTTACTGGGGCTTGATTTTTATGCTGTGCTCTTCATGTGTGTTTTAATAGTATACTCAACTTGACAGGATTTTATTTTACAGTTCAAAGTTACTGTGTTTCTATGGTAAAAACAATTTTGAAGGAAAATACACTTATCTTTCCTACTCTTGGGTGATGGATTCATAAAGCAAAGCAAAAGAAATTTATTCTAAAATTAATTGATTGCAACCTGGTTCTTTGTACCCTCAATGAATCCCCAACAATAAAAAAAGTTAATTGATTGCCTTGGTTAAGCAGTATTTAATCAAAAAACATAAGATGAGAAATATGGAGAAGTACAGATAACAAAAATAAATAAGATTTGTCTTGACAATAGAATACTTAATGTTAGCCTCTCAGAAGTGACTATCTAATTTTTGCAGTTGATTCTCAAATAACTTAAAATAACTCAGAGTATGTGGGGGAACTTCAGCTTTCTAAAAGAAGGGAAACTAATTGCTTGGGAGTTATGGTACTCTCTCAGAACTAGCTATAGCTTTTCTAAGGTTTGGATCCAACCCACAACTTGTGAAGGAAGTATATAAACAAGTCCAACCTTAGGAATCCTGTAATTGCATGAAATGTTTGATGCCTAATCAACTGATTTGGAAGCATATCATGCTGAGGTCAATATTCTCCCTTTGCATCATGATTTTAACAATTGCTTTTAACTGGTATTTCAACTCTTTTGTTGCCTTGATTCTTCTAGACTGAGAAAAGTAGAATATCAGTCACTTAGAAAAAAATATAGTTTCTTTGTGAGATTTTAGGGATCTAGGAATGTGAGAGAGAGTAGATGGTCAGAAGTCATGATACCTAGGCAGTGTCATCCCCACTTGTTGGTATCTGCTTCCTATTTCTAATTTGTATAAGATTTAAACTATCAGGAAAACTCTTTTACCATTAAAGTGTAGGAAAATGGTTTTTGTGACAGAAAGGATGGAGTCTGTGTATTATAGAACTAAAAAACATCTAGCAATTATGAATTTGATAGACCTCTATAAAGCTTTTTAACAGAAGAGGAGAGCAGTCTCTGGCTTTATCCTGAAGAGGGGGAAAAACATTTATTTGCTATTTAAGCAGGAGAATGTTTCATGTATACATTTCAACATTCACGCAAAAATCTGGTTGCCATCCCTGTGACATTACTCCACTTTGTGCCGCTGTGGTATTTAGTGTGCAACTCTCACTTAAACTTTTTTGTGGCATCATGCTTTTTTGTGTATCTTCTACCACCCTGGCTGTGAGCTCCTTGGGAGTGGAGCTATCCATGATTTATTATTAAGCCAGTGCTTTGTGGATACTTGGCTTTAAATATATGATTGCTAATGAATAGAGGCCATTTTATAATCTATGCTGGATAATGAAGTAGTAAGGTTACATGCTGTAAATCATTTGCCAACTAGAAGATTACATAAAAAGTCCATGTTGAAATATTGGAGGGTGGGCTTCTGATCGTTGTGCATATATAAAATACTTGAAAAGGTAACTGTGAACAAAAGACAGGTTTCTATAAAATACTAAACGTATGCTCTTCATTGTACAAAACACCATTGATACTTATATTCAGTATGACACCTAATTTACTAATAATAAAAAATTCAGAACAGTAGGTATTTATAGGAAATACTTTTGTAGATTAGCTGCTGGCTCAAAGTAATTTTCCCTTTTTTGGGGTAAAACAGCAAATAAGCCCTGGGGACCATGTCTCTGTATTTCACCTTCAATTTCTGGCCATAGCTTGTTGATCCAAAGTTTGCATATGATACATATGACTGAGAATTGTTGGGGCTAAGTCGTACTGATGGAAGTCAACAGATTGGTTTCCTTTACTCATTTACCAATAGATATCAAATGTCTTGTGTGTTCTAGATACCTACCACAGGAAAGGGATTAGATGAAAGTAAAATCAGATATAATCTCTGTTCTTAAGGAATTTACACACTTAGATTATAGAGAGATAAAGAGAGAATGACTGTCAATGAATCAAATATTCATAAAATTAATGAAGACCACACACTGACATATATGAAGAAATGCAGTACAATTCTTTGATTGCAAATCAAAATAGAATGACACAAGCATTGAAAAGGCTTAAACAAAGCAGTAAAATTTACTTTTTTATTTGAACACTTATTGTTCAGAAAAAAATTAAGTAAATGGAAGGGCTGGATGTGCTTCAGAGTGAGATATTTTAGGAAGAGGAAATAGCATCTCAGAGGCCCTAGGGTACAGAGGGGAGCATAGTCCAGACACCAGTGTTTCCAGACACTGAGAGCTGGGGCATAGTTGGAGGTGAGTATGGCTAAAATTGTTGCCTTTATTATTAGAACGATGGCATTCTTTCATAAAGTGCCCAATAAATCAGATTTGTAATCAGATTATAGTCATATTTAGAGCAGGAGAGAGTTGCTACTAGTTTGTTATAGTAAGAAGTAATAAAGCAGAATAAAGAGAAGTAAATGGGTATGAGAAATATTTTGAAAATAAATCCAATAGAATTTGGCAATAATGAGCTGTGATGCCACAGCACTTTACCGAGGACAACAAATAAGACTGTATCTCAAAAAAAAGAGAGAGACCAGAGATAGGTAAGGGTAGTGATTTAACACATCCCTGTTTAACTGCCCCAGTCTCCAAGCCACCCTGACGCCATCATCAGTGTGATATGGTGTAGAAGGCAGCATGCCCAGCTTCAGAGTTTCAAAATGTATTGTATAGTGGCAAGGCTTAACTCACAGTAAATGAAGGAGTCTTTGAGTAGGAGAACCCCTTAGACTGGTTGTATTCTGAGATGTAGAAATGTCACCATTTAGTTGTTCTCTAATTGTGCACATAAAGAAGTGTGTCTGGCTAAAGACTTAGGCTGAGATGGGGGAACAAGCAGCCAAGTACCAATCTTAGTTTGATCTGACAGGTGAATTTTAGCAATTGTCTAAACTCAGCTCTGTACCTATAACACTCTGAAGTGATCAAATGATGATGGGAAATATCTTTTAGAAAATAGAAAACAACTTACTGGTTACTCTGCTAATGTGACAGAAATTACAGAATGGAAAATGAATGCAAAAACAGCTGGATTGTGTTCCACAAGTTTATTATTCAATAAATATTGTATGGTTTGAAAAAAAAAGAATTTGGCAATAAGATGTATCTCGAGAGAAAGAGACAGACAGAGACACATACACAGAGATAAATTAAGTATGCTTTATAGGTGTTTGTCTTGCAAAATAAAGTCACTGAGTTAGAGAACTTTAAATTAAAATCAGAGTATGCATTGGCCGGTGTTGTCCAATCTAGCATTTCTGTGCCCATTTGAGGCAGTTATCATGGTAGCACATTTTGTTTCTAGCACATGTGAAGAATTAGTTATGTCACGTTTGATGTTTAATGTTTGATAATAAAGAGCTTTGCTAGCAATAGATGGTGACCTAGAATTATTACTTTTCTAGATATTCTCCAGAAGAAATTCATGAATTGTGAAGGCACTCAAAGTGAGCCAGATTGCCTTCTGCTATTTACAGAAATAGCTGGCAAGTGTTCCCCAAGGACCTACTTTTAACAGTTAACATTTATTGAGAAATTATTAAGTGCCAGGAACCTATACTATACATTTATATGTAAGATTGAATGCCATTTGAATGATTTAAATAAGACAATTAATGAGATTTTGGTAGGATAATGAACTGCTTTTGTCTTCCCCTTACCCCCTGACACATATACTACACACTCCTATTCCCTATTTGTTCAAGAGAAATGTGGAATACATTTTTCTATAGAAGCTGATGTCTTCCCTCCTAAAGAAATGAGTCATTTATAGCTCTTGAGTTAGCTCTTTTCAACGTGAGCCAGGTTTAAAAGAAGTGACATGATTTTTGTGCAATTTATTCATTTATCTACTCAACAATTGTAGTTATATATTGAACATCTACTATGGGAAAGCTCTGTTCATGCAACAGTAAAAAATGTGTAAGAATTCCTATCTCTGAGGAGCATTATAGTGAAAAGAGACAGAAAATGATAAGTAAGTTGTATAATATGCCATGAAAACTTAAGTGCTGAGGGAGAAAAAGCAGATAAAAGGGACGATTAGTGATGGTAAAGATTTAAGAGTGCTGGTATTTTAAATGAATGTCAGATTTTATGTAACAAAAATCTCAAGAGAGAACAGAATAAACCTAATGGACATTTGGAGGTAGTGTCCAGGAAAGAAGGGTCAATAAGTACGAATGCCCTGAGCTTGTGTCTAGTTTATTTAAGAAAAGAAAAAAAAAGGACAAAATAACATAGTAGAGTAAAAGAAGGAATAATTGATAGGAGAGAAAGTTGGGGATACCAGGGTACCAGAAGGACAGTTTATATTTGATCTTGTAGTTCACTTTAAGAATGTTGATTTTTCCTAATGGTTAGTGTGCTCATCTGAGGTTTAGAGATGAGAATCAGATTTTTCCTTGAAGAAATTTCACATCTGCTATGGAGACAAGTGCTCCCTCCTCAGATGAACCAACAGGAGACTTATATTCTGTTCTTACTGGTGGAGAAGTTGGTGTTGGAGCACCTACCTTCTTGACCACTGGGACCATGGTGTTTCATCTTTTCCATTTCTAGAGCCACTCTCAGCTGAGCAAAGGTTGAATTATGGGAGACTTAAGCCTACCTGCCACTAGAAAAGGTGAAGGAAAAAGCCTTAGTAACATTTACTCTTAGAGAGGGATGGAATGTTGGACTCTGGGCCTCAGAAGTTTGCATATGTAAAAGAAAATATTAAAGAGAAAAGGAAACAGAGTTTTGACCTTCCTTTTCAGGTCTAAGTCTAGAGGAACCTCCGTTGTGTGATTTGGAGGGTTATGTCGAATACTAAATTCTGCTTATTCCATGGTACACTACAATGCTGAACACTGAGTCAAGAAATTCACATCCATTTATGGCACTGTTGTGTGTTTCACCTGGAAGAAATTGCCAAGTGGAGAAGTCTGAGGTGACTCAACTACTCTCCTTGCTCCCCTCATAGATACTTGAAGGACTGTTATGGGTTGACTTGTGTCTTCTCCAAAGAGATATGTTAGGTGGGTCCTGAATTCAGTGACTGATGTCTTTACAAGAAGGGCATTTGAATATACAATGACACAAAGACACACAGAGACTAGAATGCCATGTGAAGATGGAAAGAGATTTGAATGATGTGTCTGCCCCCAAGGAACACCAAAGTCTCCTGGCAACCACCAGAAGCCAGGAGAGAGGCATGGAACAGATTCTCCCTCAGAGGAATCAACCTGCTGAGCTTGAATTCATACTCCTAGCCTCCCATAACATAAGCGAATAAATTTCTGTTGTGTTAAGCCACTTGATTTGTGGTTCTGTGCTGTTGTGGCCCTGGGAAACTACTACAGGAAGTAGTAGTAGAAGTCTCATGATGTGGACATTTCTCCACAGTGGTACAGAGAACTCAGGGCTGAAAAAAAGGAGAGCAAAAATTTCTAAGCACCAGAGAAAACAGAATTCCTGATTGTACTCCACATGCTAAACATCAGCAGTCTATAAGGTTGAAAAATGAAGCCTTAGTACATTAACACATTTAGATTGACAGTAGCTACAAGTACATTATTTTATATACTGCTGTGTGTATCAGCATTTATAAACTGAAAGAGGGCTGGTTATGGTCCATGAATGCAGCTCTTTGGATATAACACACAGTGTTATTCACCATATTGGGCCAGAAGTCCTGCAATAATTGGCAGAAGCCTGGCAGTGGCCTGTCCCCTATCTAAGTCCAGATGATAGTCAATCTCCAGCTACCTGGGCCCAATGGATGCAGATGACCTTAGATTTGACTCACATCCCTCCTTTGTGTTATTTGGCTCTTCCAGCAAAGTTTGATAACTATAAAAAAATTAATATAATTTATTTTACTTTTAAAAACAACTGCATGAATGAAGTATTCTTTTTTCAAGTATATATGAGGAAATTCAGAGGGAGAGATTATATGGCCAAGTGAAGATGGCAGAAACTGAAAAGAAAAGGTAGAAATTTTAGGTATGAAGAGGAAGGGGTAGGACCTTCTTGCAGCGGGAATGATATTTAAGTAAAGTTACAGAGGAGGGAATTGACAGTCTTTGAGGTGTTTCTGGCTATGGCAGAGGGAATGTTTTGGGACCAGATGAAAAGTTGGAAGTAAATCTTAAAGTAAAATGTGAAGGACCTTGAATACTGTATGAGGATTTTGATTTAAATTATGGGCAATGAGAAGCCAGAAGCCTGTGTGGCACTTGTGCATTGATGTGTGGTTGTATTTGTGAATGTATATTCATTTGTGTGGTGGAGAAGAGAGAAAAGAGGGGATGAGAAATAAGATCAGCTTTTCATGGTAGTGTGATTACTTAGGGAACCATACATAGAATCGTTTGGGAAGGAGGTCAGTTATGACACTATCAGGATGAGGAAAAAAGGGAGAAATGTTATCTCAGCAATCACTCAATGGAACAGTTGGAGAGATAATGTACACGAAAGACTGCTTTTATGTTTGTGTGTGTGTATGTGTGAGACAGAAAGAGGAATGTGATATAATAGTTATGGTAACAGAGATGATTTCCTAGATTTGATGAAAAAGGACATCTGAGTTGTACAGCTGTTGGACTAGCCCTTGACAAATTCCACTTGTAATGTATAAGTTTTCAATCTAGTCTATCTCTTTTACTTTTAACAAGTCAACTGTTGAGGAATTTTTCCGGATACCATTGGTTCCCATTAATTTCTGTGAGGCCTTGGTCTTGAAACATTAACCTAAAATGTGGAAACATAGTATGAGAAGAACTCGTCTCACCTTACCGGCATCTTATACTAGTCGAACTCGTTACTGTGACAATGAAAACATGGAAGGATAGTTTTTAGGTGTGTGCAAAACTGGTATTTCAGCTTAACTCTCAGCATTTTGCTCTAGAGTACTGGGAAGAAAATGAGGAAACAGAATTATGTATATTACCTTCTTTTAGAAAGTAACTTTTTTGTTTTATTTATATTTTCCCTTGCCTTACTAAAGTATAACTGGCAACTACCTATTAGATATATTTAATATGTGCAACATGATATATTAATATATGTAAATGTTGTGAAATGATTACAACAATCAAACTCATTAACATATTCATCACCTCACATCGTTACCCTTTTCTGTGGTGAGGACATGTAAGATCTATTCCATTAGCAAATGTCAAGTGCATCCGACAGTATTATTAACTATAGTCACCATGCTATATGTGGGTTATTACGAAAGTTTTGAGATACACAAAAAATCAAGAAACATCAAATCTGCATTTATGGAAAAATATGAAGCCCTCTCAGCAACATGATAAGTTGAGCAAATAGAAACTTGCACAGGTGAATTAGAAAGGATGCTGTCGACTGTGTTTCTTGGAAGTGAAATAATGGACCACACACAGCCTGTCTCGAAACTTGTGTAGGGACTCTCCTATGTTAGATCTTCAGAAAACTTTGTACCCTTTTTCTTTTAAAACTGTGTGCTCTTTGACCAGTGTCTTCCCATTTCTTACACCCTCAGGACCTTGGCAACTACATGATACTTTCTGCCTCTAGGAGTAGAAATTCTTTAGATTTTACATGCGAGTGAGAACATGAAGTGTTTGTTCTTATGTGTTTGGCTTATTTCATTTAGCATCATGTTCTTAATGTTCATTCAAGTAAGCTGTTGAAAATGTCCATATGCCTTATTTATTAAAGGCTGGGAAACATTTCATTTTACATATGCATAACTGCGTGTGTGTATATGTATATCAATTTTCTTTATGCTTTCATCCATCAATGTGCACTTAGGTTGTTTCCTTATCTTGGCCACTGTGAACTTAATGACATGTGAGTGGAGATATCTCTTTTGGGGTTCTGATTTTATTTCTTTTGGATACACACCTAGAAGTGGGTTGCTGTTCACATGGTTGTTCTATATTTAATTTTTAAGAGAATCTTCAAACTATTCTTCATAATAACTGTACTATCATAATTTATATTCCCATGAACAGCATGAAAGGGTTTCCTCTTGTCCACATCCTTGCCAACATATGTTACCTTTGTATATTCTTTCTACACTTAATTTGTTTATCACTTGGGAGTTTATCATGAAAGGATGTAATAATGTGTCAAATGCTCTTTCTGCATCTATTGAGATGATCATGTGATTTTATTTTTCATTCTGTTAATGTGGTGTATCATATTTCTTGAATTATCTATGTCGAATCTTCCTTGCATCCCAGGTATAAATTTGGATTGATCATGACATATTTTCCTTTCAAGTGTGATGTTGAATTCCGTTTGCTAGTATTTTGTTCAGGATTTTTGTATCCATAGTGATCAGAAATACTGGCCCATAATTTTCTTTTTTTGCAGTATTCTTGGTAAAATGAATTTGAAAGCATTTTATCTTCTTCAATTTTTTGGTATAGTTTGAGAAGAATTAGTATTATCTTCTTTAAATATATGATAGAATTCAGCTGGGAGGCTACTTGGTACTGGTTGTTTCTTTCCTAGGTTTTTTGTTTTTTGTTTTTTTATACAGAATCTCACTTTGTTACCCTAGGTAAAGTGCCATGGCATCGCAGCTCATAGCAACCTCAAACTTTTGGGCTTAAGCGATTCTCTTGCCTCAGCCTCCCGAGTAGCTGGGACTACAGGTGCCTGCCACAACGGCCAGCTAGTTAGGAGGTTTTTGATTACTGATTAAATACCTTACTTTTTATGGTCTGTTCATATTTTCTATTTTTTCATGCTTCATTCATTTTCAGTTGTATGTGTCTAACAACTTACCTGTTTATTCTAGCTTATGCACTTAATTGGTATGTAATTATTCATGGTAGTCCTTTATGATCCCTTATATTTTGTGGCATTAGTTGTAATTCCTCATGTTTTAATCTCAATTTTATTTGTTGGAGTCTTTTTTTTTCTCAGTTTAGCTAAAGATTTGTCAATTTTGTTTATTTTTTTCAAAAAAAGACCTTTCATTTCATTGATCTTTAGTCTGTTTCTTCTCTAATCTTTGTTATTTCCTTTTTTTTGCTAACTTTTGAAGGAGTTCTTAACTTTTTAGTTCTTGAGGTGTTATGTTAGGTTCCTCATTGAATATCTTTATTCTTAATGTAGGCATTTATCATTATAAACTTTCCTCTTAAAACTGTGAAACCAATATATAATCACATACACATTCATACGAATGATAAAACACAAACACAGCCCAGAAAGAAGAAGGGGAGGGGAGGGAGGGACAGGGGGAGGGCGAGTGGAGGGAGGGTATATGCCAGGACCTCATCTAATGTGCACAATGCAGGGGTACATTTCAAAACAGCTAAGAGTATATTGTAAATCAATAGTGATCAAAACAGCATGGTACTGACATAAAAACAGAGAGGTAGATATTTGGAACAGAATAGAGAACCAAGAGATAAATCCAACTACTTACCACTGTTTGGATCTTTGACAAGCCAATTAAAAACATTCAGTGGGGAAACGACTCCCTATTTAACAAATGGTGCTGGGTGAACTGGCTGGCGACCTGTAGAAGACTAAAACTGGACCCACACCTTTCACCATTAACTAAGATAGACTCTCACTGGATTAAAGATTTAAACTTAAGACATGAAACTATAAAAATTCTAGAA
>CAUYRH010135383.1:0-29536 GCA_963574655.1 Perodicticus potto | reverse complement strand
AGGGTACAGGCGAACCTTACTAAATGCAGAATACAAATGTCTTCATATAATAATGGAGAAATTGCCAGGAAGGCTATGTTAATCAGTTTGATGAAAATAGTTAAGATTGTATATGAAACCAGCACATTGTACCCCTTGATTGCACTATTGTACACAACTATGATTTAATGATAAAGATAATAAAATAAAATAAAATAAAGTAAAAAAAAATAAAAAACAAAAATCAAAAAAAAGAATTCTTCCAAATTAAATCAATGCATGGAAAATTTCCTTAGTCTCACTACATGAACATCAATTCACAGAACAACTGAGGTTAAGTGAAAGCTTAGAATACAGAAGCTTCTCCCCTGTGGCAGGTTAGGCTGCAAAAATATGCTGCATCCTTTTTACATAAATACAGAGAGACTCAGAGACACTTAAGTTTCTGGGTGTTTAAATGATTAACAGAATAAGCTCTGGAGTCTGGATTTCCCCGTGCCCCCACTTTGTGGTCTTGACGTCTTTCCACTTCCAGGCACCTTGTTTGTACCCACCTGGTAGTGTAGTATTGAGTGTCATAAGAAACCCCATGTGCAGAGCAATGCAAGGCAACCATCTGAAGCTTAGAAACTGGCTGTTGTTTTCTGTCCTTGTCACAATGAACATCTGTTCCCCAAATAGCCAGTTTCTTACAACGAAAAGTCTGTTGGGGTAGGTTCCTTCCACCTTCCTAACTTCTACCTATATCCAGGGGTGTTCTGTGGCTTCATAGCAATCAATCCCTGCCCTTGTTGCCCCCACACATGGCATGACCTTGGGCAAATGTCAAGGCAGGAGGGGCTGGACCTATGGAATTCTCCTGCCTCATGATAAAGTTCTATCAGGAGCAGTTGCCCTGTGCTTTGGCTCTAAAATAAACTCCAGACATGCTTCTGCATTTACATTAGAATATTAGGCATTTCCTTTAGATCTCAATATTCTGTGCATAAAATGTTTGCCATATGTCATCATTTTTCATTCTTCTTCTGAAAGGAAGGCCAATGCCTCCAATTGGGAATCTGCTTTAGAACCACATTCAAACACTGCCAAAAGGCAGCCCTGGGCTTCAAAATGTCATGGAACTGGCCAGCTGTGATGACTCACACCTGTAATCCCAGCACTCTTTAAGGCTAAGGCAGGTGGATTGCCTGAGCTCAGAAAATAGAAAACTTGCCAGGCATTATGGTGGGCACCTATAGTCCAAAGTACTCAAAAGGCTGAGGCAAGAGGATTGATTGCTCAAGCCCAAGAGGTTGCTGTGAGCTATGATGATGCCACAGCACTCTACCCAGTGTGACAAGAGTGAGATTGTCTCAAAAAAAAAAAAAAAAGCAACCCAAATGACCTGAGATCCAACTCACCCCTCCACCTCTACCCACCAATCAAAATGCTTCAGCGTCTGATACAGAACAGTGGAGTCCATGTCCTAACATTTGCCATCTCTCATTCTGTAGTACAGACATGTAAAAGAGCAAATGTCCCTATTGAAGGGTTTTCCCTTCCTCTTTCCTTCTCTACTCTTCCCTCAGCCCAGTGCTGCGTCACCAAATGCTACTCCCAGTGACCCTGTTGTCAAAGGAGAGGGATGTCTCCTTGGTATCTGAAAGCATCGTCCTGTCGTCTGCAGATGGCGAGCATGTCCAGTGGAAAGCAGCACTACCAGGGCTACTCCACAGGCTCAGGTGGGTGGAGCATGCATGACAACATATCTACAGGAAAACTTGCTCCACGACCACCTTTCAAACAGACAGTGGGAACGAAAATGTCACCCGAACGAGCTCCAGCCTGATGGACGCTGCCTTTACCTCGAGCTGCTGTCAGCCCTCAGTGAGGTCAGCAGCTTGCCTCTCTTTTGAGGTGGGCACAGCCTCAGCCTGCCTGTCCACAGACTGTGACACAGAGCTTTTCATGTGTGCTCGCCTGCCCTGGACCTGTGGGAGCCCTTGGCAGGCTGATCATTTGACATCTTCTGATATGAATTTTCATTAACTTTAAGATGGGTTCAAGATAAAAGTTGAGTATTCTTCTGAAGGAGACTCAAAAGAGGAAGGCCACGAGTAGTATTGTCCCAATCTGTATGAATGTCCAATCTCAAAAGCAAAGCCCTGCCGTCAACTGGATCGACTCTTTCCAGAAGGCACACTCTGATGCCACTGAGGTGCTCCAAGTAGCACAAAGGGGGCCAGACAATGAATAAGGGCTATGGGCTGTGTTCTGGAGAAGTCCCTGGGTTTGTGCTTGCTGGTCCTCACTCCTGCTCCTGGGTAGGGACCCTCCCCTTGCCTTTGGGTGACTGTGAGCCCCTGTTAGAGACAGTGGACTCATAGCCTATCTTCCCAAGGGATAATGAAGAGGGGAAATCAGACTATAATTAGCTGTTGATCTATTCTTAAGATTTTACCAAGATTTAAGAAACAAGGTCTTTATAAACCTAAATTAGTTTTCAGAGAAACCCATGAAAAGCTGAAGGCACAATGAGAGTACCTGTGGCTCAGAGATTCTCCGGGCTCCATTCCAGGTTTTGTGAGGGTGTTGGAACTGCAGTGCAGATCTTCTCCCATTAAACTTAGCAAATAAAAGCCTAGCACAGTGATTTTTGGGTGCTTGCTTGCATTAGAATCATCTGAAGTATTTATTAACACACATATTGCTGGGCCCAGGGCCTGAGCTTTCAGTTCAGTAGGTCTCGAGTGGAGACTGAGAACCGGCCTCACTGCTGAGAGTTCCCGTGTGTGCTAACCAGGACAGCATTTTCCCCATCTTTTTAGGTAGCATTTTTCACAATTGTAATTAAGTTATGGAGATGATTAGTCATTTAATGTCTATCTTTTCCTTTAGAATGTAAGTTTCTTGAGGGTAGGAACTAAGTCCATCTTGCTCAGTACAATACTCCTTGTTCCTTGTACTGTCCCAAAATATTTGTTGAATGAATCTTTACTCTGATATTTTACTGCTTTCCTGTCTGTTTCCATTTCTCTCAAATCCTCTTTATCTTAATAAGAATAGCAGTTACAACAAGGATGAATGACCATTAAGTTCTGAAAACTATGCCAAGTGTTGACATCACAATGTTCTGACAATTTTGCGGTTCTGTTCTCTATTTCACAATTGAAGAAACTAAGACATGGGAAGATTAAGTGACTTCAGACAGTCTCCCTGACAGTAATCACAATGACTGTGCTATCGTGTTTCCTCGCATATGCTAGTAAAAATCACCATACACTTGGTAGGGTGCCTGCCGTGTTCTCCTCCCTTCGGTCACACCCACTGCCCTGTGGTGTGGTGTCATTTCACCACACACCGTTTCCTTTTAGAGCCTTTTCCCATTTTGTGGATCTACAAAACTTCCTCTCATCTTTCAAGACTCAACTCAAGCCTCTCCAACTCCATACAGCTTTTCTGACTCCCCTCGGTGCAATCACAGAAGACAGGCATGATCACTTCCCCAGTTACATCCAATGGAACCCTATTCATTTTATTTTAATGTGTTTTTTTATCATCACTATTGTTGCTCTGTTCTAAAATAAGTGCTCTGCAAGGACAGGGCCTGGGTGGGTCTTAACTGGTTTTGATATCTTTGGAACTTAATATAGATCTTTATAGTGGTCATTAATAAATCTTTTATGAAATTCCATTATTCATGGACTATTTTTATTGTATATGATCAAAACATGACTCTTTTTCATATATAACCTCTTATCTCACTAAAATTTTCTATCGTTAGCCTTTTTTATATTATCTCTATTTTTATTTCTAAAAGTTCTATTTAGTGCAAAATCTTGCAAAATCTACATAGTCTTCAAATTTATTATGTTCAAGATTTGGGTGGCTAATTTTCATTTGATGTTATGTCTCGATTCTCCTTCTTGGTGATTCATTTCCTCATGTGGATTGTAATTTTTTAATTTGTGAACTCATCTTCTGCAGGGGCTGTTTTCCCCTGGAGATGATCATTGCTCTGGATCTCGAAGGGAAAAAAAACAACAACACTTTTGGATGTGCTTTCACTGAGGATTTCAAGTCGCTCAATAGTGCAAAACCAGATTCTAATGCTAATTTCATGGCTTAAATCTTCTGTAACCATCCTAGCAGAAACATTCAGACTCTGCACTTATATTTGGCAAAACCTACATGCGGCCTTAAATTTGTCATTAGCAACTCTCCCCTCTTCTCTAAAGGCTGTAGACAAACAGTGAGCTTTCTTTCTGTTTTTCAGAGATGACAGAAAGTTTTCATAGATCTCCTTTCACCAATAGGGCAATTTGATGGCACCAAGTTTTATGCACAAAGGTATTTTTCTGACTCCCAACTTCACACAGGTCCATGGCCGTGTCTCCAGTCCCCACCCCTAAACCTTTTGTAGACATATAAGCTGAAACTCATGTGAGCATACTTGCTCTAATTTTGAATTTAGTCTTTATTTCTGCCACATAGGATTTCAATTCCCCTTTTTAGAGCCATCTATATGCTAAAACGTTAGAGAAATGCGAGGGTCCATTTTTGTCCTCTCAATCGGCTGTGTTGCTGGAAGTCCACTGAAGATTTTTAGAGTATCTTCATGTTTTTCTCATGTCGTCCCTTAATAACTCACTAGAAAGGTTGGGTCCTTTTATTCTAGGTAATTGTATAGGTTCAAACAGTTGAAATGACATACCTACAGCTCATTTTTAGTAAGGTGCATAACCAGTTTAAAGAACACAAGTCTTCTAGTTTTAGCCTAGCAGTGTGTAAACTGAAGCCTGTGGGTTCAATAAAAACATAGTCAAGGGCAATGGAGCCTTAACAAAATCAGTCCTGAAACCAGCTCTTCCAGGGCTCTTTACCTACAGTTCTTCTCTTGGACCTAACCTTGCCCACTCCTCCCCATTCTTCTTTCTGAGTATTTTGGATTAAAATCTACCACTCTCATGTACACAAAAGCTATAAGTTCTTTGTCGTTATGCTCCAAGCTGTGTTGCAAACCCCACGAATTTACACCAAGCCTTATTTGTCCATAAGAATAATTCTACTGTGCCAACGCCATAGCACAGAGAGGTGTCCACCTCCACCCTCCATCTCTCTGCTCCAGCTCCACCTCTCAGAACAGTGAGGTGTCCACCTCCACCCTCCATCTCTGTGCTCCAGCTCCACCTTTCAGCACAGTAAGGAGTCCACCTCCACCCTCCATCTCTCTGTGCTCCAGCTCCACCCCCCTCAGCACAGTGAGGTGTCCATCTCCACCCTCCATCTCTCTGCTCCAACCACACTCCTCAGCACAGTGAGGTGTCCACCTCCACCCCTCAGCACAGTGAGGTGTCCACCTGCACCCTCCATCTCCCTGCTCCAACCACACCCCTCAGCACAGTGAGGTGTCCACCTCTACCCTCCATCTCTCTGTTCCAACCACAACCCTCAGCACAGTGAGGTGTCCACCTCCACCCTCCTACTCTCAGTTCCAGCTCCACCCCTCAGCACAGTGATGGGTCCACCTCCATCCTCCATCTCTCTGTTCCAACCCCATTCTTTGGCGCAATCATCATATTCACCCCCACCTGGTGACGGAAGCAAATTAGGAAGATAAGTGTTTCATCCTACTTTGTGCTGCTGTAACAGAGCATCACAGACTGGGTAATTTATAAAGAACAGAAATGTATTGATTCTCTTACAGTTCTGAAAGTGGGAAAGCCCAATGTCAACTCCCATCATCTATTGAGGGCCTTCTTGCTGCAGCCTCATATGGCATAAGACAGAAAACCCAGTCCCTCCCCAAACAGGCCATCTCCCAACACTGCTGAGCAGGGAATCAAGTTGCCAATGTAAGAATGTGGGGGAAACGTTCAGATCATAGCAATAGGTTACATTTAAAGTACAAGAGAATGATATAAAGAACTGTGGGTCAAATAAGTATTACACGCCTATTGTAGAAACTGTGTATTTTTTCTTGGTTGATCCATGTTTTGATACTCTAGATTTCCCATAGGGTGAAACTCTGCCATAATGCAACATGGTTGGAGATGTCTTGGTGCCTTATAAAAATACAAAAGTCCACCTGTGGAAGCAAGTCTCGTTGCCCACTGGAATTTGGCCTTTGCAAGCACATGGAGTCATCAATCATAAGTGCCCTAAAGGAGCAAAAGTGAGGATCAAGATCTCAAACCAGAGAATGGACTTGGCTCAGCTTTCCTCTACTTCAAATCTTTTCCCTCCTTGAATCTCTTTGGTTCTTGAAACATTTGCCTCTGTATCTTGCCCTTAAAAAAATTAGGCTTTTGTAGAGTTAATGAGTTATTTTCTACTGTTTTCCTTTGTTCTGGCTATAATCCCCTTGGACACAAGTTCTGGAAACTTCTCATCACGGTGAAACCCTCAAGTTAGAATAAGAAGCTCTCTGTCAGTTGGGCCCTAAAGAGCATCCCCTGTATGCATTATGCATTCCTTATATGAAGGGAGATCAAACCTTTCTAGTCTCTGAACACCAGAGAAATACAGGTAGAGTAAATATTGCAAAGGGAAACCTAACTTCTACACCAAACATTTTCTCTTTATACTAGATAGAGGGAAATTCTGCTCCCCACAACCGCCCCCTCCAAAAAAAGCCCTAAAGCCAACCAAAACTTTTATTAGCTTCAGCTTTCATTACAGTTAGAGAAAAATAAAAATGTTTACAAAAAGAATTTTAAAGGACAGACACTCCTGAGTATCAGCTTCAAAGCATCTTTTTAATCAGTCAGCCTTATCTTCGGTCAGTGTGCGCAAGGGGAATCTGAGTCGAGGCACCTGTGTTTCCAGGGTCCCTAATAGTGGTGAAACATGTCTGTGTCATAGTGGAACATTAAAGCTATCATCTCATTGAAGATGACATTGTGGCGGCATGAGTGCCGCAGATAGTCCAGTATCACCATGTCTGTGATGTCATCCGTCAGTGTTGCAGAGTGCCGGGTTAAATACACTCTACCAGTGTGTTCTGTCTCTGTTGTCCTTTCATCCTCGTGAGCCTAACACCAAAACGAGTGACAGGGTAACCCAGCTGAGGAAACGTAAGGATCAGAAGCTATTTTTTAATCTATTATTGCTATTTTTTAATCAGTGAAAAGCACTCAAAAAGCTGAGATTAAGCAATTGGAAATTCAGTTGTTGGCAGTGCAGTGTGCAAGGAGCAAAGGTGAGTTAGAAGATTGTACCTGCTGTCACAATTTCCCTGTGTTCTCAAATAGTCCATGAGATGGAAACTGTTAAGAAAAGCATCTTGGGATACAGAAGTTGTTTTTCTCTTCCTTTGTCCCATATCCATCTCTTTTGCCTTTTGATAATTTGGCTTCTTCTTTGGGGCCCCTCTGACTTTGGTCAGTAAGGGTAGTCTGAGCATCTGAAACTTGGAGATGTCTTGGTGCCTTGTAAGGCACCTCTTCTCCATCCCTCATCACAGTGATATGTCCACCTCCACCCTCTTCTCAGAATGTTCCAAGTCCCCTCTGCTCCCTGCGTACTGCATTGTCAACAACTGAGGGGTGGAGCTGGAGCAGAGAGATGGAAGGTGGAGGTGGACACCTCACTGTGACTTTTCACCTCTCTGAAACTGTGGGGAGAAAACAGGAGGTCACAGACCATGACGATCTCTTCTAGCAGGAGTCCACTTATGTGCATTTATGGAGGCAGTGAAGGGAGCTGCTGATCAGTGTTGGTGAGGCTGCTACTGAAATCATACGCCTTCTTTGGGTTATAATATAGCTTCATTCCAGAATCCACAGGGTTTCTGTGGTATTGGGCTTTGTTTGAAAATTCAAAGAATTCTCCAATGGCAAGCTTGTTGTTCTAAAAAATAATTAAAACCCCAAGTGCTTTAGACACTTTGAAAGCAAGTCGCAAATGTCCCTGGTTTGCATTTGAAAAAAGAAGGGAGATTGAATGTTATTTTAGCATCAAGGACAACTGTCAGCTAATGGGATAAAGAAACCATAAGCAATGGAAAATGCCAAGGTCTATCATTGTATTAACAGGTTAAACTAAAATATATGTTCTAAATATCTTACAGTGTAGATAAGCTTGATTCTGTCACTTTGTAGGACTGCAGAGATGTGGAGAGGAAGGCGACTGCCCTTCTCTGGGCGTGGTACTCCCATCAGTCCATCAGTCATGTGACAGTTCCCACCGTTTGTTCCCACTGACTGCCCAGAGAGGATTTCCCAAAGTATAATATGTTTTGTTTTTATTTAAGAACAGAACATATCAAACTCATCCAGCTGTCTCATTCACCACTGCCCCAGCTTCTCAATACCTGGAAATAATATTATCCTCACAGGATGGGAGAGGCCAGACGCATTCTTCCTGACAAGTCTCCTCAGAAATAAGCATGGAATGTATCACTTTTAGCTGAAAGTGAGAGAGATTGGGAAGAGGACCCCGAACTACACATTCTAGCCAAACCTTGCTCCTGCCATGGGAAATGAGGCTGCTGTGGGACCCAGGAAGGCTTCCAGCCCCTGCCTCAAGCAGGAAATGAGGTTCTGGAGCCCTGGAAAGAGGCACCTCCCTGCACAGCACACGAGCTGGCCCTGCTTCCTCACAAGGCAGAGAAGGAAGTCCGCACCCAGGACAGCTGGCATTTACTGAGTGTTGAGGATGCGCCGGGCATGCTAAGTGCTTTGCAGAAATTAACCCATTTAATCCGCACAGCAACCCTTCTATAGGTGCAGCAACCGAGACCAGAGAAGCCCAGATGTGCCTGGTGTCCGAATCTGAGAAGCCTGACGCAGGCTCATCACTGGTGCATCTCACTGTGTCTACAGCGAATGTCGTCAGCGCAGAAGGCAGAGATGCTAGGATGAAGAAGGGCCATGGTGCGATCTGGTATTAATATTCTGAAAGATGCATCAAGTAATAGGTACTGCGCCTTGGCGAGGAAAAGTGGTGAAGGCCTTTGGCAGAATGAGCCAGGTAGAGTAACACTCTCATCCTGGTCACTGTTGTTGTTTTGTGTGCATGTGTGTTTATCGGTACCATGCACTAACCGATTGTGCAACTGGAGCTCTGTGCATGTGTGTTTAAAAGAACAAGACAGGTCCAGTTATTGTGAGAGTTATTTCCCAGGAAAGCCTCAGCTCTCCTTCCTAGAGTGGTAATGGAGGTGACAGGTGACACTCAGCTGTGTCCATCTGGGACTGCTCTTGTCCCTTCTCACTCAGTTCTGTTCCCTTTCACATATCTTCACAAGTTATGAGTGCAAACCTCTCCCTTAGACGAAGTTATTTTTTGATCTCTTTTGATTCTCTTATCATCACTTAATCCCTTCCTATTAAAGTACTGTTTCCTTCTTTTCCCTCAGCTCACCTCCGGGTGGTTGTCACTTTTAGTCACTGTTGGAAGATCCCTTTTCAGGCTATGTTGAATATTTGAGGTTGGACTTCAGAGCCAGAAGTTCTCAGATATTAGGTTCAATTCTGTGCCCTTGAGTTATTGGGCTCTGCCACTCTCAATTGCCTGATCAGGATAAACTACGTCAAGGTAGTACAGGGCATTCTAGGAGAAGAAAACTGACATCTAACTTTGGGGAGAAGAACTGGAATGAATGTCACCAAATGGCTCCAGGAGAGGTTCTCCATGGAGGTGACAGGATGGCAGAGAGTTCCTCTTGCTGAAAGAAGCCCTTTGCACCCTCCATCCAGATGGTCCTCACTGAGGGACCTATCCAACCCCTTCAACTGTGCACAAGATCCCGGGGCCTGCAAATATCAGTGTGGGTTTGATTTGGGAGGAAGAAGCAAATGGTACCGGGGGAGCAGGACTAATCACATGACTTGTGGGGCTGCCGCAAAGTGGAAACATGGCCCTTTGTTAAAAAAAATTAGTGAGATTTCCAAGACTGTGCCAGCAGAGCACAGAGAGGCCCTGAGAAACTGCCTGGGCTGCATGCCCATGAGGACAGCCCTGCTGGCAAGTTCCTGTGAAAGGAGATGAATCTGCTAAAAGGCCATGTATTTCACAATTAATAACAGGGTTTTGCTTGTGTGCCCAATAAAAAACATGTGTGATGAAGATAGAAATTCTGCTGGAAAACTTGAGAAAGCATATAGATTTTGCATGCAACTGTCAGAACACAAAAAAGTTCTCTGATATGTTGTATGAGCAGTTAGTAATCTCCCCAAAGCTATCACTCTGTCTGTTTATTTGGAGATAACTCCAAATTGAAAGATATCTTCCTTGAGGCCACTAAGTTAAATTCAAAGGCAGAAAGAAAGAAAAAAAGACAAGCCTAGTTTTTAAGAGATTAGATGAAAAAGAAGAACTTTCTAGAGAAATGAGCAAGAAAAGTGTATATATTGTGATCTAAAAATCTTAAGCCTCCCCAAACTGACTGAATGGACTCCTGTTGGCCAAGGGGACCACAGAAAAACCCTCAGTAGGATTGCTGTTCATCTCATGGCCAGACATGTCTCATCATGCCTCCCTTTTTAAAGTTACTCTTTGTAACAATAAAATACAAAATCATTAACAGGTTAAAAGCCATGTAAGACAAAAGTTAGACCATACTTGCAGGTCATCAGTTTACTTAACAGATTGCTTGAGTCTGAGTATTCTCATCCTGCGTATCTCTAGTAGCTTGTCTCTGATTAACAACAGACTTCCTCACTTTAACTTAATATGTTCCAAACCTTTAGACAAAGCTCCATTTCTTTAACCAATTACAAATCAAAGACTCTTTAAACCCACCTAGAACCTCTAAGCCCCTGCTTGGAAATGTCCTACCTTCTCAGGCCAGACCAATGTACACCTTTGCCGTATTGATTAGTGATTTTAAATGTAATTTCTGTCTCCCTAAAACATATAAAACCAACTATAACCCAACCATGGTGAGGCCACTTGCTCAAGGACTCTTAGGCATGGTCCTCCAGACCATGGTCACATATGTTGAGCTCATAATAAACCTCTTTAAATTATTTTACAGCATTTGGGTTCTTTTCTGTTGACAATTTATCATGTACCTGTGGGTTAAGTGGAAGCGGGAAGAAGAAGAAAGGTAACTGTAAAAAACCATGTAGTAGTACAAGCTGATGGACAATTAGTATGGATTAAGCAGTGATTCTCAACCTTCCCAATGCCAAGATGTATTTTCAATGTTACAAAGGGGTCGTCATCTACAGGTTGAGAATGCTGGGTTAAAGAGTCTGATATTTAACTTCAAGTGATACTCTCAGGAAGAAAAATGTCTCATCAGTTGAGTACATGGGAGCTGGGGAAGGGCTGGAAGAACTCTGATTAATCAGCATGGGAATTCTTAAATTAGTAACTAATGAAAAACAAATTTTCTTTTTTCTCTCCTCATTAATTTGTATTATGTGAAGGAAATTACTTTGACAATAAACAGTTAAGAACTGAACATTTTGTTAAAACAGAGGATACAACTGTGCTATTAAATAAACACACCACAGTCCCTCTCAATTAATTACTATTTGTAAAGAGCAGTGAGATTCCTGGATGAAAGGTGCTATAAAATATATTGTTATAATTTTGATTGTGGTTAAAAGTACCACAAATGGAAAAGATATATATGCTATACAGGAACTCACTTATGAGAAATTTACCCTCTACATGTAAAAAGCTGATAAAAACAATTGAATCCTGGTTCAAAGGGTCTGAAAGTGTCCGCTGACAAGTGTGCACACTGGCTCTGCACAATGCATCCCCATGGGCCATTCTGGGGTCAGTTAGGACCAGCAGGGCTCAGGGAAAATGGGTTGATTGCTGTGTTTTACGCTGAAATTTTTCTATCTCCTGCCCAACACCTGAATGGAACTGACAAGGATTCTGATAAATATACTAGAAGGACAGGAAATCCAGTTAGTGTCACCAAACTTCTGATCACTTGGGGAGGGGGCAGAGCTGAAAAGGAAAACTTCCATCGATTCCTAGAATCTAGGATTTCAAAGGCCTTAGAAGGAATCTGGAGCCCCTGGAGCAGTATAGGAGTGGGCTCCGCTAATAAAGTGGCCAAGCCCACAGGAGTGGGGTGCAGAAAATGTGCAGGCGGGTGTGAGGGCTCCAGGATGGAGGGACACAGAGGCAAGTTTGTCTTTGAACAAAAGTGTAATTTTGGAATTGTGCACACACTCTCTCTCACTCCGTGTACGTGTGAGAGTGTGTGCAGCGTGAACTGAAGGGAAACTTGCCTTCTTTGGAAAGTATATCTAAGGACAGCAGGGGAGGACACTCGACCTATTGGTTTCATGAGAAGAGAAAAACAAATACATGGAAGCATAAAGTTGAATGTAAATGGGAAGTAAACTCAGCAGTCGTCAGAATCAAGATAAGGAATCAGTGATCAGGACTTTTAAAAAACAACTCAATTTTACACCCATAGTTGCAGGCTTGAAAGACAACATGAAGTTACTGACTCACATGGTTGCCACCCTTTGCATTTGGGTAAAATAGCTCCCCTTCGACTGGCCTGAGCCTGTGCTGCTTTTGCATCAGAAAGCATGGTTACAGTGATGAAGCACGCTTCTATTTTGGATTAAAACTGGCAGAACTCTGAGCACAACAGTCAGTATTGATGGGGCTTTTATTCACAACAGGTGGCTGAGGGAACAAGCTCACCGCTCCGAGGTGGACATTCCCCAGGGCTCCACACCTCATCATAGGCTGGCCTTGGCATGTCCTCTGAGTATTAAGAAACAGTCAAAACAAGAAAGGTAAATGTATCCTTGTGCAACCTAATGCTCAAACTGAAAATGTAAAGGAAAAATGAAGTTGGGAGGGGGAAATCAGATAAGAAGAATAAGTGACCACAGATGAAGGTGGGCATACAAGTGGTGACCCTCTAAGTCCCTTCTAGTCTAAGCCTTCATAATTCCACAAATCTCAAATGTATAAATAGGAGAAAAGCAAAGATACAGAGAATGAGAAATTAAAAATATCTGATGTTTAATTTGCAATTTCTATTGGACAAGTACTAGGAGAGGAACTTTACAAGATTTTCATTCTTTAATAGTTAACATAGCCCTGTGATAGTTTATCTACAATAATGAAGCAGCCATGAGACAGGCATAGGTCTTCTCTCCTTCTCCAAGACAGCCACTCACTATCCCAGGCTGTACATTTGGTGAAAATCACAAACCTGTCTCAGGGAGTGGTCTTCATGCTCACTGCAATGGTGTAGTACTGGAAAAGAAAGGAAAGAGTCAGGTAAATTTAAAGTCAAAGAGCAAAAGGATTAGGAGGAGAATGTTCTTAGTTCTCTGACAGTTTTAGAAGATTATAGATGTGAGTCAAAGTAAAATGTTACCCATTAGTAACGAAGGATCACAAAATTGTTCAAATTAATTCTCAGAGAAAACATTTTCCTGCTCAATATGTTTCCCCACATAGTGGGAATAACTGGCTTTATTGCCTTGGACATTTAATGAATGCAAGGAGAATATGACTGGGTGGAATTGTCTCCTTACAATTTGGGAGGCGGCCATAGGTGGAAACAACTGCAGTCTATTCTTGAGTTTTCTCCATGTGGATCATATGGTTCCAGCTTCAGAAAATCAAATTCAATGCATCATTCACTTTCCTGGCAGCATGAAACATGCATGGAGGATGTTAATAATTTTTTAAATTTTTTCCCTTTATGCTTTGACATGGAGCAGTAGAGTATGTTAATTGCACAGCAAAGTGCTTATAGCAGAGAGGCTCTTAAATAATGTTCATCTTCCTGTTCTGCTTTCCCCAGTCATTCCACTGATCCACAAGTCTCTGAAGATTTTTTGATGGCATCACTACCAATTGAGAGGGAAAAAGAAGAAAGAAAAATACAAAAATGTGCCTTTGTGGTGGACACAGTGGTGCTCCACTTAGAGGGACACAAGCTGATTTTCAAAGCTGCTTCTTTCACTGAGAATCATCCTGAGTTACTGCCTAACTCAAGGTACTGACCCTTAATAGGGGGAACACATAGCTAACAACTGGTCAGTGTGGAGACACAATGACCCAACACTCTTCCCTAACTCAGGAAAATTCTGAAGGGCCATTCCAACATCCCAGCTCCCAGTAGGCTAGGGCTGGGGCCTCAGCTACAAACATACTCTGGTTTTGTTTCCTAATCCCTCTCCTGGAGCCTTCTTCCTCCCTTCCTTGGAAGCATATCTCTCAAGAACACTCACAAACTGACCTTCTGAATGCAACTCTTCACCTTGGGGTCTGCTTTTCAGTAAATGCAAACAAAGGCAATGTTTCTGTATAATCATAATGAATACTATATTCAAATATTATTTTGTTATAAAACATTTCCAAATATATATTTAAAACAAATGTGGAAAAATAAATATAATTTGAAGTTCTAATATTTTCTTCCCACAGCTCAATGAATTGACTTTGCAGCAACCTCTCCCTCTACCCTACACATACACATGTGCGCACGCACACACACACACACACAAGACTAGTCTTAAATAAGTGAAAGACTGTATCTTAAATGATATGGAAAGTATACAAATGATCTTACATTGTCATTAGGAAGATAAAACACTTTAAAAATACCAATGTATGAGGCCACATAAAGAGGAATTGAGACTTGCATATGAAGAGGTAGAGAAACCAGGCTAAGAAGACCACAGGGCTGGGTAAAGCGAAAGGATCAAAACCTCCATTCTCTATCATCAAAGAGAGACAGAGAATCTTCCCACACATTTAGTGAAGCGCTGCTATAGGGTACAAATAACTTTCAGCTGAGAAAATCACCACATTAAAGGCATCTATCCAGAACCTAGATCACTATCAAAGCACCCATAAAGCCAAGGGTTCTTACCCATTTTATGCTACAAACCTACCACATGAGTGGGGTGGGTGTAAGCCCCATCTAAACAAAAGAAAATTGACAAATTAGAAGACACATATGCTCTAGATAAGGAGAAATCAGTGAAGGTACTCCAGAAGGCTGAAAAATCAGAGTGAAAGGACATCCCCAAAAGGGAATGCCAGCTCTCTCTATGGATGCACATGCAAATGGAAAACATTGTAATGACAGATAAAGAATTCTAAATATGAATTGTAAGGAAGCTCAAAGAACTCTGAGAGAATGTGAAAACCAAGTCAAAGAAAGTAGAAAAACAGTTCAGGAAATGAATGAACAATTCACTGAAGAGATTGACATATTAAAGAAAAAACAGAAAGCAGGTTTCATTGCAGGGATGCAAGGATGGGTCAACATACATAAATCAACAAATGTGATTCAACACATAAAAAAGCAAAAACAATAATTATATGATCATCTCAATAGAGAAAGCATTTACAAAATTCAGATATATCTAAGCCATATATGACAAACTCACAGCCAACATTGAACTGAATGGGGAAAAGTTGAAAATATTCCCACTAAAAACTAGAGCAAGAGAAGGATACCCATTGTCACCACTTCAACATAGTGCTGGAAGTTTTAATCAGACCAATCAGGCAAGAGAAAGAAATTAAGCGTATCCAAATTGGGAAAGAGGAGATCAACTATCACTTTTTTTTTTGCAGTTTTTGGCCAGGGGGGCTGAACCTGCCACCTCTAGCATATGGGGCTGGTGCCCTACTCCTTTGAGCCACAGGCGCTGCCCCCAACTATTACTTTTTGCTAATGATATGATCTTATATTTAGAAAACCCCAAGATTCCACCAAGAAAATCCTGGAATAAATAAATAAATTCAGCAAAGTCTTAGGGCACAATATCAATGTACACAGTTCAATAGCATTCCTATAACAAGTAGAGAGTCATATTAATGGCTCAATGCCATTCACAACAGCTAGAAAGAAGATAAAATATCTAAGAATACTTAACCAAGGAAGTAAAAGCTATCTCTACATAGAAAACTATGAAACACTGAGAAAAGAAATTGCAGAGGACACAAACAAACGGAAAACTAGATTATGCTCGTGGATTGGTAGAATCAACATTGTTAAAATATTTATACTACACAAAGTGATTTGCAGATTCAATGAAATCCTCATGAAAATACTAATGTCATATTTCACAGATCTAGAAAAAATAACTGTATTCTTCATTTGGAACCAGATAAGATTCTGGATAGCCAAAGCAATCTTGAGCAAAAGGAGCAATCTGGAAGCATCACATTATCATACTTCAAACTATACCACCAGCCTATAGTAACCAAAATAGCATAGTATTGTCATAAAAATAGTGACATGGACCAATGCAACAGATCAGAAAATTCAGATGCAAACTGTCCACATACAGTAAACTGATCTTTGGCAAAGCAGATATACACTGGAGAAAAGAATCCTTGTTCAATAAATGGTGCTGAGAAAATTGGAAAGCCACATGCAGAAAAATGCAATAGGATCTATATTTTTCACCAGTCAAAAAAATTATAGATAAAAGCTCATGAGTGGATTTAAAAATGTGATATTTGTATACCATGGAATACTACTCAGTCACTAAGATGGATGACTTAATGCTTTTTGCAACAATTTGGATGGAATTGGAGACCATTATCCTCAGTGAAGTATCTAAAAAGTGGGGAAAAAATCACATGTACTAACTATTGAATTGGAACATACTAATGGTAATACCTGTGCAGGGAGGGAAGTAAAACTGAATAAAAATCAAGCTGCGGGGTGGTGGAGGGGATAGGTGGAAACCTACTAATAGGCACAATGAACACTGTCAGTATGATGGGCACACTTATAACCATGACTCTAGCATAATTAACACAAGCCATGTAACCGAAAATATTTGTGCCCCATAATACTTTGAAATTAAAAAAGAGAGAGAGAGAAACTAAATACTATTGGACATCCATGGTGACTGAAATCATGCTGACTGAGAGAGTTATAGAAGGTTTCCTGGGAGAAATAAAAGATAAGGTGGTAGTAGCACCTCAAAAGGAGAACATAAAGTTGAAGAATGGGTCTTTCAAGAAGGAAACTCACAAAGGCTGACAATTAAGTTTGCAAACTCATCCTAGAAAAAGTGCTACATACCTCATTGCTGAATATCACCATGGTCACCTTCAAAGTACTCACCTTAGAGGCTATGCACCAATGCCAGCTCACAGCCCACCCTTTGAAGTAATTTTGGAACTGTTTTTCTGGATTGGCCATCAGATCTGTTATCATTTTAAGCTTGATGTCCTGAATGTCATCAAAATGTCTTCCTTATCTTTGGGTAAAGAAAAGTTATTGGGGGTCAGATAAAGTAAATATGGAGGGTATTTACTGGCTAAAAACTCCCTCACAGGCAATGCTATGTGAGTTGGTGCACTGTCACAATGGAAGAGCCCTGAGTTGTTAGTGAAAAGTTCAAGTCATTTTTGTCTGATTTTTTTCACGCAGACTTTTCAGCACTTCCAAATCATAAAGTTGGTTAATTGGTTTTCCAGTTCATACAAATTCATAATAAACAAAAAGGTTAACAACCTTGTTTTGACTCTTGATTGGACAGAAATTTTTTGGTTGTGAAGAATTGGCTGACTTCTATTGTGCACTTTGGTGCTTTGTTTCAGGGTCTTAATTGATACACCAGTGTTTCATCACCAGTGATAACATAGCCCCAAACATCTTGCCTCTCTAAAAGGACTTGACAAGCTTCAACTCTCCTTTGTTTTTGTTCATCGGTGAGCTCCTTTGGGACCATTTTTGCACACATCTTTCTCATGCCAAGATTTTCAGTGAAGATTTTCCTGTTTCTCTATCAATGTTTGCTATGCTTCTCACAGTCAGCGAATGATTTTGGTAAACAATTCAATGAATGATTGCAATTTTTAAATTAGTTCTGCTCATTACTGGCTACCCTGACTTCTCTTCATCAGTGCCACTTTCTCTTCCTGTAGACATTTAATCCATTTGTACATTGCCATTTTCTTCATGGCATTATCCCCACAAACTTGGACTAACATGTCTCTGATTTCACTTTGACTCTTGCCAAGTTTAACAAGAAAGTTAATGCTTATTATCCTTGCTCTAATTCAAATTAGAGAACAAACAACAATAATAAGTGCCACTCAGCAAGACACTGCCACATGTTGACGTGAACACAACTGTGAGCCACTGATATACCAAGGCTATGAAATCTTACCAACTTGTCCCGACAGTGCTGCCAATATCATCATGCAATGACTGTCAGGCCTTGTACCATGACAGCTCTTGTGGCCATTCCAGAAAGAGTTTCAAAATTGCTTTGAAAGGTAGACTAGGCAGTGGCATCTGTGCATAGGTTTCCAAGGGGAGTACTTTGAAGGTGACCATGGTGATATTCAACAATGAGGTTGTAGCACTTTTCTAGATGAGTTCATGAACTTAATTGCCAGAACTCATAGGACAAGGATATTCTGAGAATAAGGAGCCATGTGGCAGGGCAGACAAGGCAAAGAATAGAGGGGGGTTGTTGGGCGGAAGATCTAGATTTGAGTCCTGGACCTTTGGGCTTGATCCAGGAAGTTGGTCCTTCGTGCTTCAGTTTCCTCACTGACAACAAAAGATTAATGATGCCTTCCCTGAAGAGAGGTCCCGAGGAGTGAAAGGAAGAACACAGGTGCCCAGCAAGCACTGTGGAGGGAGAGAGCAGCCAAGTGAAAGCTGATGGCACTGCCATGAGGAACAGTGTCTTCAGTGGAATTCTACTGGATAGAAGAGGAAAGCCGGGGGAAGAAAGGCAAGAGAAATCACCTTATCCACACAATTTAGCGTGGGTAAAATATGAATTTGACATAGATGAAAACATAAAATGTCAACAAAGTGCTTGGAGGAGTGGAAAAATAAATATTGTCATAGCAGCAAGTGCTAAAATACTAAAATATGATTGGAGTTTCTAAGAACTCTGGCTACCTTGCCTTTAAATAATTTGTAGGCTGTTAAATTATTTGTAAATGGCTGAGACAACAAAAATGTTTTGGTGGTTATGGTCATGCACATCTAACCGTCTCCTCACAGCCTCCTGAAGGACAGATGCAGGCAGGGGGCTAAAGAGCAAGAGCATGGTTTCCAAGTGTGCGGCCATGAGAATGGCCGGACAGCCAGATCAAACCGACGTGCACCCAAGAATCTGTCTCGGTTGTGGAACATAAAGCCCCTGGGGGAGGGCAAGTCCCCACATCCTATTTAATGTGCACGAAAAACATGGAACAGATTCAGTCTGGCAGAGGAAACTGGTCACTTACCTGGAGAATCATGAAGTGAGGAGTGCTTCTTATTCAAAAAGCAAATGATGTTATTCTCCAAAAGCCAGGCACAGGCAAGGAGAGGCAATTAAATTTTCCTAAGTTCTCTGGAGGCTGATTCAAATTCTTTGGCTAGCTCATTCCTGTAATGTTCTGAAACCACAGCTAACATAGTTCATTTACAATTGACCATATACATCATAGCCCCAACAGTGGGCACTGCTGAAACCATACCAGTGCACAGGCGCCAGACACACCCCAGGCTGCACACATGTGCAGGCCCCAGGTACACTGGAAATGCACTTTGGAAGGATAGGGATGTGCTTTAGAACACACAGAAGGGAAGAAGCCAAGAATTTTCTCCTTTGTCTTACAACATATCCCTTCTTCCTCATTTAAGTAGACCTCCTACCCCTGTCCATGTTGCTTAGAGGAGTGTCTAGAGTATCCCCTCCATGAATTACTGCTAGACATAGTTATTGCTAAGGCTGATGTCCCATCCTGGTGACAATCCTACTCTCTAATATGGGGATGTGTCTGAAGAGACACATTCAGCCACCACTGTCCCTGTCCCTAAGCAACAGTGCTGATCTTGCCCTGGGACACATATTCATATGGGCTGGATCTAATACTGCCTTGCTTGGGGGCAGAATGCCAAGTAAGGGACAAACAACTCGTGGCTTTTATCCTTGGCAAGCTTGATAAGACCTGGCCCCTGGAGAGGTGCCACAGTTAAGTGAATAACATCTTTCACTGACTGACCTTTGGGACCAAGGTCCTGGGACAGAAATACCTTAACATCTACAGAAGAGATGATCTGTCTTGAAAAGAGTTATATAATTATCAATAATGGCAATAATTCCACTCAGAGTCCAACCAAAGTCCTTACGGACCACAGTGCCCCCCGAGAGCCAGCCCCTTGCCCGTGCTGCTATAGCTCTCTCCAAATAGGCCCAGCCACACCAGCTCCTTGCTGCTCTTTAAATACATCGAGCCATTTGATGCAGCCACTTCCACTTCCTGTAGCTGTCCTCCCTGGATATCCACGAGCGGACACCCCTTATCTCCTTAAAGTCTGTGCTCCAATTTCATCAGGGAAAGCCACACCCACCATGTACTTGCTATCACCAGCCTGGTCCCCACCAGCACTCCCAATCCCCTTACTTCAGTTTGTACATGCCTTTTCCCATAGCTGTTGTTATCATATAATATGCTGTATACACTACTTATTTACTGTGTGTATTGTCACCCCAGATGGAATATATAAGTTTTCACAATGAAGTTTGCAAACTCATCCTGGAAAAAGCGCTACATACCTCACTGCTGAATATCTCTACCACCACCTTTGAAGTACTCCCCAAGGGCATCTATGCATGGATGCCAGCACCTAGTCCAAGGCACTTTTTCTAGGATGAGTTCATGAACTTAATTGTCAGACCTTTGTGTGACAACAGGGCCTATTCCAGAAAAAGTGTCCCAAAATTGCTTTGAAGAATGGGCTAGGCACTGGCATCAGTGCACAGCTTCCCAAGCAGAAGATTCCAAAGGTGACCAGGGCAGTGAGACCTCAGCAGTGAGGTATGGTAACACTTTTCCCTAGAATAAGTTCATAAATTTAATTGTCAGCCCTTGTATGTAATCCTCATTAGTGCAGGAATCTTTGTTCTATTTTCTGACATATCCTAGGGCCTAGATAGTCTGTGACACATAGTAGGTGCTCAATAAACATTAGCTGAATGTACCTAACTTTGTAGCAGGTACAGTTCAAAGAGCATTGCATTCATTTAAACCTCTCAGTAACCTGTTCTGTTATTATTCTGGTTTTACAAATGAAGAATCTAAGGCACAGAGAGGTTATGTGACTAGCCCAAGATTTCCCTACTACTATGTAATAGACCAAGAATACAAACCTGTGCAACGTTTGTTCCAGAACTTCCGCTGAGCTACCTCTCTGTAGCCCACCTAGAAGTTCATGCCTAAAGGGAAAATGTTCTCTCCAAAAGGAAGGAACATATTTTCCTGTTTGCTCTTTAACTAAATAATCTTAGACACTCACAGAGATTGTTACTGCAAAGGGATTTTAATAATGCTTTCAGAGCCTTGTAGCTAGCATGAAGATTGAATATGCTAATAACTGTAAATAGCAATTCCATTTACTAAGCATATTAGTGAGTCTCTAGATTCAACAGGTATTAAAATATGTTAATATGGTTACTGAAAAAATTGTTGACCCCAAAGGGTTCAATTTGGAGCAGCAAACCAATTATCCCAACCAAAAGTTACCTTGTTTTTTGATATGTTGATGACTTAAAATGTGAGCCATCCATTTATTAATTTCTGCTTGTTAAACTTGAAAAATTTGTACCATATTATTTTAATTGCATCAATTAAAATGAGAGTCACGTACATAGCATGGGTGTCATTGTACGTGTATGCTAGTAATTAATCAGACACTGAGAATAAAGGGCCACTAAGATATTATTAGGTCATCAAATATGAAATGTCCGAATTTGAATCAAATGTTTAATTTATTATACAACAAACATAAAAAACAGTACAATTAATCAAGGTATGTGCCTAAACTATCCACACAATTTTGCCATCCTAGCAGTAGCTTGTTTACTATAGCAGTGAAGAAGCCAGGAGAGCAAATGGCAATGAAATCCTGAAAGGCATTTTCTACAGCTTGTTGAAAATTGAATCTTTTTTTCTTTTAAGAAGTCTGCAAGAAGTGGTAGTCAGTAGTGAAGAGTCTGGCACCCATGACTGTTATAACCCTGTGATAACAGGTAGGTTCCAAGTTCAGATTCTGTAGTTGGAGCAACATTGTTTGTGCAAGCTTCATCTTGCAAGAGGACTGGACTGTCTCTAGGGATCAATGTCAGTTGTTTAATCACAGCATCCTCAGTTGGCTGCAATAGACATCCCTGAGATCGACTGGCCAGTTTTCGTGAAGCTGCAGTTGGTAACACCCAAGCTGGCCCACCACACAGACACCGCGAAGCTGCAGTGGGTAACACCAGAACTGGCCCACACAGACACCATGAGCTTTTTTTTGATGAATATTCAGGTTCAGACTGTGTTCAGCACTTCATCTTTGTCCAACCATGTGCCAAACATTTGGAATTGTCAAAAAATCCATTTTTTTCATCGCATCTAATAAGGTGTAGATACTGTTTGCCTTTATGCTGTGGCAGCAAAGAAAGTCAAGCTTCCAGATGATTTCTCTTCTGACCCTGGTTTAATTCAAGCAGAACTGATCTATCCAGCCTTTTTACCTTGCTTATTTGTTTCAAATGGCCCAATATTGTTGGAATTGTGTCATAAAACCTGGCTTCTAATTCACATGCAGGTTGAGATGGATTCACTTCCCACTACAGCCTTCAGCTCATCTTTATTCACCTTGGTCTCAGGTTGCTCACGTGGTTCATTCCCAGACCATGGACCACACAGTTCATTATCCACATCCTTCTCTAATACTTTGGAAACTGTCTGTGATGCACTGGTTCCACAACAGAACTCAAATCTGAAAATAACATGAATTTTCAACTCATCCATGGTTTCACAAAAATTGCTCTAAAAAATTTGAAAAATAATCACAAGTCAAAACATCCATTGGGAAGAATGAGTATGTACCTTCACAATAAAAATAAAACATGTAGTGTCAAAGTGAAGCGTCAGAATTAGTACTTCAGGATATTGGGCATTTCATACTTAATAACCTACTATCATTATGAAGCACATCAATAAAGAAGAGAATATTGTGTATTTTTAAGGCTCTTGTAAAATAATAAAATATATTTACAAACATGATTACCTAATAATTTAGATCATATTTAAGGGGCAGAAAATCCTAAATAACTGTTCTTTATTTTTTTCAGATTATAGGACAAGATACTTCATTATCCATTTATTATATAGTTTATTCTCTGAATTCATTTTCTTGCCCTCAATAATGGTACATCATGAAATAGAAGTCCAGTAAATTAAACAGAGTCTAACTTAGAATCTAACTTCTTTCATTCAGCATGATGTTGGCAAGATTCACCCAGGTTGTTTAGTGGTAGTTTATTCATTCATTTTTATGGCAGTATTCCATTTTGCAAATATATTACTATCTCTATTAAACTTTATGGACATCTAATGGACATTTGAGTTGGAGCATTATGAATATGTTCCTATAGGTGTTTTCATACATGTTACTTAGCATACATTTGCATGCGTTTTCATCGTATGACCTCAGGAGAGGAATTTCCAGGTGACAGGTTATAAGTATGATTTGCTTTAGTTCATGTTACCTATGCCCCAGAAGCAGTCCCGAGGCAGAGATATGAATGCCAATAGTTTCTTCAGACAGTGATCCCAGTGCTCACTGGCCATGGAAGTGGAGACACGGGAAATGGAAAAAAGCACTTCATGTATCATCAAACAAGTCACCATGCAAGCAGCTGGCGCTGAAAAGAACATGTTTCAGTAAAGAAACTAGGGTATTTCTTTACCGAATCTCCATTTGCTGTTGTTGGGAAGGTGTTGGAGCTGCAATCTGTGTGCTCTGTAGCCAACATAAATCCTGCAGGCAGAGAGGCAGAAGTGAGGGTAAGAGGCAGCCCTAGGTGCACGCAGCTGCCCTGAGAAGATGGAGGCTAACGGCATTTACAATGTTAGCTGAACTGAAAGAAAGAAAGGAAATTCCCTATGTGGCAAAACGGAAGAGGGAAACCAAAGCAAAGCTGCTATCAGGAGGTGAGGTCCTGCCACAATGAGCCTCCGATCAGGTACGGGCTCTTTCCAGGAGCTGGGAGTGGAGATATAGACTTGCAGCCGTGTGAGGAAAAAATGAATTCCTTGTGCACAACCTTAAGCCTGAAGAGCAACCTTGTTTATAAAATGAGATCTAAAAAACTTCATCCACCAGAAACAAAAAGAAACATGCTGTTTATCCCAGGCTTTTGCAGAGGAGGGGGAAAGTGAGGGCCTGGGCTGCATGTAGATATGGGGCCTGGACTAATACTGTCTCTATGGCATAAGACTATAAAGCCAAAAATTTAATATTACACTAAAGAAATTCCTTAGGCACCTGAAATCACTCTCATTATTGAGAAGATTCCTGCTCCAGGAGACTGAGGTTCAATCCCACTAGGAAGCTGTGACAGGTGGTGTAAGATCCATCTCAGAGTTATCTCAATCGGGGGGCTGGAGGGTAGGAAGGGGCTGGAATATTTGATTGAGGCCACTTCCTCATGGATATTAACTCCCCAGCTCTTTTATCCTGCCCCATGTGCAGGCCTAGGAAGATCTAGCTCCTAAAGGAAATCCTCAGACAAAGCTTCCAGGTTGAGCGTGTGGTAATAGTGGGTACTGAGGAGGTGCAGGTAGGACCCCAACAGTGTCTCTACATGACCAAACTATTCACATTCCCACCTGCTGCGGAAAATGTCTCATTGCTTCATACTTTTGTCAACACTTGGTATGTCTCCCTTTTTAACAATTTAAGCTATTCTGGTGAGTGATTGCTAATATATTATTTATCCTTTATTTTGTATTCTCCTAGTGATGATCAATGAGGTAGCAAATCTTCTCATATGAGGACTGGCCATGGGATATCCACTATTGTGAAGGGGCAAGTCATTTAATCATTTTTCTTTTTGGTTGTTTGGTTTTGGTTGTTGATTTGAAAAACTTCCTTATATGTTCTGGCCATGAGTGCATCCTTTTTAGCCATATTGACTACAAATATCTTCACCTACTTTATGGCTTATTCTTTTCCTCTCTTAATGGTGTCTGATGAACAGAAATTCTTAATTTTAATTTATACAATTAATAGATTGTTTCCTTTATGGTTTGTGCATTTTGTATTCTGTTTAAGAAATATTTGCCTACTCAAAGTTCATGAAAATATTTCCCTTTGACCTTTAGATTTGTAATCCACCTGGAAGTGATTTTTGTACACAAGAGGTGTCAAAATTTACTCTTTGCACTGTAGGCATCCAATTGGCCCAGCACCATTTATGAGAAGGCCATTCTTTCTTCCTCCACACTCAACTACAATTTCAGGAGTTTTGGTCAGCAGTTATTTAAATTATCAGTATCTTTGTGCGGTCTTCTGGATTTCATCTTTCAAAGGTGAGTGCTAAGACTTACACTTCACTTTTCAAGGTAATGTGTCTTTTTTTATTGCAACTGTTTTTAAATTTTTCTCTAGCCTTGGTTTTCAGTAAATCTTACTATGATGCACCTAAATGTAGTTTTTTTTGTAATTACTTTGTGTGATGCTGCAAATCTTGATGAGTCTGCAGCAGATGAGGATTTTCCTCAGCTTCCAGTAGGCAATTAGAGAAGAGATAACCATGTTAATCCAAACAAGGCCTGACCTAATTGAGGCTGGTTTTATCCTTCATAAGGTCTGGTCTATTTCCAATTTGGCATATTCATGGGTCATGCTCTTTCAGGTCAATGAAAGTCCAGGTTCTGCCAGTACTCCTGCACCCTGGCTTACCCTGAGCCCCAGCTTATATCTTCCTAGTCCCAGTATCTGTTGCAAACTCTGTTCTGCTTGTTGACAGCTGCTTCCCACTTGTCTTTCCATTCTCTTCAACAATGGCACTTATGAATCATAAATTCCTCAAAGGGAAACAAAATGTAGAATATTGAATTTATCTTGCACTTTCCTTTTTTTCTACAATCTTTAACTCTAAGTCCTGGCTACCTCAGTAACTTTCTAGTGACCTTCAAACATTTTTTTGAATTTTTGTTTTTTTATGCAGCTTTTCTACTTGTTCTTGCTGTTAAGTATTGATCTGCTGCAAGCTAGTTCTTCATGGCCAGAAGCAAAAGTCTTAGTGGTATTTTACATAGCAAACTTTGTTAACAGATATTTTAAGCCGGCACTGCCATCCAGTTTCAATGTAATAGCTGATGTTCCTAATACTAAACTTGCAGCATTCTGGTGTTAATGAGTCTTATGAGTCACCAGAGATTAAATTAAAATCAGAATCATTTTAGTGGTGAATATTTTTAATGTGCTTTAGTCCATTTCATAGGTAATCTAGGAATAGTGTATATGAGAATTTGCATTGAAAATATTGCAAGGTCTTCTCATTGCCCTTAAGTGGCACAGCCCTGGAGAACCAGTTCTGCCTTGTGAACATTTGAGTATGTCTAAAGCTGCTTCTTAAAAGATGTCTAGGTCTTCTCTCTGCACTCCAGAACTTTTATGTAGAAGGGGGCACTTTCCATCTGGCTAAGCAAGAACTCATGCAGGCTATTTAGTTTTTATACAGAAATATCATCTTTGCTAGCAAGATGTTTGGAATCTAAAGTGTATGACTCACCTAGTCATGAATTGTTTGCTTTAGAGCTCTTGTTTAAAATCCAGCTGAGACCACCAATATTCCGGAGGAACTGTCTGGGGACATGCCAATTGTTAATTTGTAGTTACATGATAAAATTACTTTGGGAACAAATGCACACATACAAGCATAGGCACACATGCATACCTGCAGCCATCCTCAGACTAACTGAATTAGAACATCTTGAAATTTTTCAGAAGCATTTGCTTTGATTTTAACAGGCAGCCATGTATTTTAAAATACTTTTAGATCATTAGGAAACTGCATATCAAGGGGGAGGCGGTAAGATGGTTAACTGGAGCCAGCTTTCAACAGAAGCTCACATCCAGAGGGAGAGATAATGGCCAGAATGAACCCAATAAAGCTGAAGGTTGGGAGCTGAGCTGAGAGAGAAGATTGATAAGTACACGTCATCCCTGCTGAGGCAAGCTGCAACTCCAAGGAAGCAAATTTCAGGTACAAAACCCATCTCGAAGAGGGCGAGAGTCCATCTCCTCCCCCAAAAGGGTGGTTCACAGTGTGCTCCGTATAAGTGAGCAGTGAACAGAAGACTGTTTGTTTTGCCCCACAGGAGGCAGCCGCTGAAGGATGTGACTCCTTCTCCAGAGAGATCCTGCTGTGAGTCGGGGCATTCTCTTCTCCAAATAAAAGTTGAACAAATATTTCCCCTGCCTTTCCGAACTCCCAGTCCACCGTTTGTCCCTCTCCTGGCAGTCTCCCTGCAGAGCCCAGAGTGTCTGGTGGTTCCTTGCTAGGGCTGGGCATCCCAGGGGCTGCTGTGAAGCTGCACTGAAACTGTGGAGTAGAAGTGGGGGGTCACAAGAGGAAGGTGACTGGCCCTGTGCCTCAAAAGTGTGTAGTGTGGGGACCCACAGTGGTGGCGCCCTGACCGTAGCAAAGGGAGCCACAGCTGTGGCACCCCTGACCCACAGTGGCTCCTCCCACCCATGGCAGTGGCACCTCTGACCTGTGGGGCACCCCCCTAACACAGCAGGTATCTCCTCCCACCAGTCTCAGCAGCAGCACCACTGATCCACACTGGTGGCATCCCCACCCCATGGTGGCTTCTCTGACCCACAGCAGCTGCACCTCTGATCCAGAGTGGAAGCACCTCCAACCCATGGTGGTGGTGGTGGCTGGGGTCAAATTTGGAAGAGACACCTCCCCAATTCTGTGAACCAAAAGAGGGAGCCAGATCTTACACTCAGGGGTTCCAGAGGAGGAGTGTGGCCAGGGCAGAAGCATGGTCTCTGAGGGAGAGAACCATGCATTGTGATAGTCACCCCTGGCTTGGAAGAGACTCAGGTGAAACACTCCCCAGTTTCCAATGAGCACTGGAGGGATTAGGCTTGAGCTCCCCTTGCCTGCTGGTGACAGAGTGTGGTGGGCTGGCCGTGGCAAAGCATTGAATCCCCTTTGACTCTGGCAAGCACAAATCCCTGGTGCACTTGCACGTTGGAGGGAACTGGGCCACAGCCCTACAGGGTTACCAGTGACTAGGCATGACTGAGGTGCAAGGTGAGGAGGTAAGTTCCACTCCCCCCAGACTAACTCTTGCTGGTGGACCTTCCTGACTCCACTGATCACTACAGCAAGTCACACTTGAGCTTCCAGTGGACCCCTGCTGTCTGGTTCCCAGAGACCCTTTGAACTCTCACTTGAACACTGATTGTGTTGCCTGGGACAAATGGTTTGGAACTCTTGACCTGGGCCAGCCGCACAGAGACCCCCCAAAGGTTGATCCCTGGTTGTGTTGAAGTATGAGGATCTGATTCTCCACTTCCAGTTGTTGCCTGTGGGGGGTGGGGTGTCTTAGTTATTTGTACCTCTCCCCAGATGAGATTTCTGCTCAAAGCCACTGATTCACTAGAACTGGATAGAGGCTGGCTGAATACAAGACAGAGCCACCTAGCCCCATCACACCAAGCAGGTCCCCAGAGTCTCAAGCTACAGGACTGAAAGGGACCTTTGTAAAGCAGTAGGGGAAAAAACCACAGTCACCAATCCCAGCTCTTTGGTAAATGACTGGTCAAGTACAACTCCTGGAGCCCTCAATCCAATCTCACTTTACCAGCTTCACTAGCCAAATTGTGAAAAATAATCATGGGGTGGAACCAGTGTAAAAACTCTAGCAACATGAATAATCAAAGTAGATCAACTTCCCCAAGGAACAACAAAGGAGATACAACAGAATATGCCATTCATAAACAAATGGCTAAAATGTCAGAAATAGAATTCAGAATATGGATGGCAAATAAGATTAATAGAATGGAAGTAAAGTTGGACTTAGAAATTCAAGGAGTAGTTCAAAAGGTGTCTCAAGAAATCAATGAATTCAAAGACAAAATTTCCAAGGATTTGGAAATAATGAGAAAAGAAATTGCAGACCTTACAGAAATTAGGAAGGCATTCCAAGAGCTTCACAATACACTAGTGTATTGTGAGTAATAGAGTAATCCCTGAGTAATAGAGTGGAGCAGGCAGAAGGAAGGATCTCTGAAGTTGAAGACAAAGCTTTTGAATGCTCCCAATGCTCAAAGAGGAAGAGAAGTGGAGAGCAAAAATGGATCATTCCCTGAGAGAGTTGTGGGACCACTCCAAAAGAGCAAACATTTGTCTTATAGGAATTCCTGAAGGAGAAAAGGGTGCTCTACTCCTAGATATAATAGAGGAGAATTTCCCAAACATTGCAAGAGATACAGAAATTCAGATAGTAGACAGTTTCAGAACCCCAGCATGACTCAATCCAAATAAAGCATCTCCTAGACACATTGTAATTAATGTTGCCAAAGTTAATATGAAGGAGAAAATTTTGCAAGCAGCCAGACATAAGAAAAGTATAACCTACAAGGGGAAGAATATTAGAATGATTGCAGATCTCTCTTTTTTTTTTTATTGAATCATTGCTGTGGACAATAATTCAGTCATGGGGTACAGTGTGCGGGCTTCAGATACAATCGGAGATATTTTCATCAACCTGATTGTGATAACATTCAAGAGACTTTCTCATTACTATGTGAGAACATTTTTGATCCATGTTTAGAAGTTTTCTC